>VUQS01034813.1:0-12875 GCA_015108495.1 Heterochromis multidens | reverse complement strand
ACTGATGGTAGCCTTTGTTACTTTGGTCCCAGCTCTCTGCAGGTCATTCACTAGGTCCCCCCGTGTGGTTCTGGGATTTTTGCTCACCGTTCTTGTGATCATTTTGACTCCACGGGGTGAGGTCTTGTGTGGAGCCCCAGATCGAGGGAGATTATCAGTGGTCTTGTATGTCTCCCATTTTCTAATAATTGCTCCCACAGTTGATTTCTTCACACCAAGCTGCTTACCTATTATAGATTCAGTCTTCCCAGCCTGGTGCAGGTCTACAATTTTGTTTCTGGTGTCCTTTGACAGCTCTTTGGTCTTGGCCATAGTGGAGTTTGGAGTGTGACTGTTTGAGGTTGTGGACAGGTGTCTTTTATACTGATAACGAGTTCAAACAGGTGCCATCAATACAGGTGATGACTGTAGGACAGAGGAGCCTCTTACAGAAGAAGTTACAGGTCTGTGAGAGCCAGAAATCTTGCTTGTTTGTAGGTGACCAAATACTTATTTTTTTTCTCATTTTGTCTCTCATAGTTGAGGTATACCTATGATGAAAATTACAGGCCTCTCTCATCTTTTTAAGTGGGAGAACTTGCACAATTGGTGGCTGACTAAATACTTTTTTGCCCCACTGTATACTGGTGGAAACCCTGTGCATTAACTGTCTTGAAACTTCATATTGACACTGCTCATCTTTCCACCTCCTACTACTTGGTCAGATTTTTTATTCATTTACTTGTTTTGGCTGAAAGCTAGTAACTGCAGCCACTTCCATTTAACATAAATATACTAATAGCAGCTGTGACTGAAGACCGTAGGCCCAACTCTTTGTTAAAAAAAAAAAAGTCTGGCAAGCCATACAATTCCCATGTTAAAAGAAAATACCCAACTAAGGCACCAGCCTAGTACCACTGCAGGCAGTGCTTTTCCCAACCTTTTTTGTATTTATCGTATTTAATTGATCCAACAAAAGCAGAACTACACCCACATAGAATGTCTACCAATAGAGGAAGTATTTAAATTACAACCTTTCGAACTTTGTGTTAGCTAAATCTGAGTTACCCTTAATGGAAATGGACTTCCGTATAGTCTGACTGACCCATCAAAGTGCTTTAGACTGCAAGCCACATTTAACCATGCATTCATTTTTCTATATTCTACATACTTAACCACGTTTCATCCACAGCCAGTTTAAGAATCACTAGTTAACCCTTTTGGGAAGAAACCCACATAGACAGAAGGAGAATGGCCCCAGCCAGGGTTCAAACCTTCCAGGTGTGAGGGGACAGTGCTAACCACCGCACTACCATCCCATCTTATGGTCTAAATTTCATATTTAAATCTTACTTACTTGAATCAAGATTTGGCTTAGGGACTTGTTCGGTTATGGCAGAGGTGTCCAAATCGAGTGTCACAGAGTTTTGCTTTTCTTCATCTGAAGAATCATCAGCTGTACTGTTATCAGTCAGGTTAGTGGAGTGAACATCTTTTATCTCAGTGTGGAGTGAAGTCACCACCACTGATATCTCCTCAAAAGTGCCAGTGCTGGCTTCGTCAGGCTGTCCTGAAGTATCATAAGAGGTGCTCACATAGACGAGCTCAATTACAGAATCATTTTCCACGTGGACATAGGGAGTGTGGTCCTCTTGTACAACAGGAAAATCAATCTCCTGATGCACCTCATCAGCTCCAGGTGTGGCATTACCACCTAACATATCTGGATTTTCAGTCACAGAAATATGATGCTCTGTGGCTTCTTCCGGATTTATCACATCAGTTGTGGGTACAATGGAGTAATAACCAACAGTCACCACATTATCTGCCTTTGAAGAAGGGGATGGAAGTACATGGGACTCTTCGTGATCTGGGTCTGGATCCTCCTCAGGTGCTGGCTGATAGGACTCAGGGTGGCTGGCTTCCTTTACCACTTCCCAGGTATCATTGGTGGACATGTGCTCTTGGTGATCAGACAGAGGAGTCACAGTGTGAGGAAGGTCTACTGTAAACTGTGACACTGTCATTGAGTGAGTGTCCACAGCACCCTGCTTTATTGGATTTGTAGTCTGGGAGAGTTGCATCTCTTCAACTCTGTCTGGCATTGCTTCATTCATGCTGACCTCCTCGTGAGCAGTAGTTGTTACAAAAACAATATCTTGACCAATATCCTCTGGCTCAGTGGCTAAATCCTGAGGAGAATCTGTGTAGGGTCCATTGTCACCTGGAGAAAGAAACATTATTTAAAAAACATAATTCCAGGATTAAGTATGTTTCTGATCTATTCCTAATGCTAGTAAAGTTGGTTAAGAGTCTAGCTGAACATGCTAAAACATATATCCTTATGTTTACTGGGATCTTCATGCCAATAAATGTAAAACTCCAAACTGAATTTTGTGTAATAGACTTATATTTCTTTTTCTGTCCTTTTATCCATGAAAGGTTGCAAACCTACAAAAGCACCGGGATGGAGGAGACTGAAAATAAACTTTGACGATTATTGAATTACAAGGCTTGTTCTCTTACTTCTGAAGCAGTAGACATCATGTCGAGACTGAGTCTCAGGAAAGCCTGTCTGGTTGCTGAATCTGTAAACGGTTCTGACCCCAGGTTCACCACCTCCACAGCGCTCTCTAGGGGTGACAATGGGGTACCGCACGCTCCCATCTGCAAGCCACCCTGGGCTGCAGTGATTTAGTCCATCATTCCAAGCTGCATATAGCTGAGCAGTAGTGGCCAACTCTGCACCATGACTGAGACAGTAGGCTTTCGCCTCCCCGAAGGTGAAACGCTGGGGGGCAGAGCCATGGAACACCTCACCTTTGAAACAGAGAAACAGTGATCTTTACCTGTTACTTTTGCTACAGTTTGACATGCCAGGCCTGATGTAGTGGGCAATTAACATCAAGACTTTTAAAGCATTTGTCGATACTTTTGGTATTTTTGATCATTAAGGTTTATCAGGTCATGCTTTAAATCTGACTGGGCAGCAATTTTTTTGGTCAGATCTTCTGATAGTTGTGACAAAATAAACAATTTAACTATAAACCACTTATTTTAATGTTTATGCTTCCATAATTGTGTGTACATAGAGTTTTTAAATGCAAGGTATAATCATAGTGGATTTTTTGGGGATGGTTTTTATGTTATTTATAGGTATGTGGACAACCATTCCATGATTCCTGCTAAAACCACAAGCATTACTCTGCTGCTATAGCTTGTGCTCTTCTGGTTTCATGCTTCCAAATGTTAAAACTTGGCCACACCAAAAGGGTTTTACAGTAGATTCTTGCAAACATGAATTTTTCATAAAGTAATGGATGAATATAGTGTTTACTACAGTTTAAGTAGCTTAGAATATAATTGAACTTAATTTTGGGTAAAAGTCAGGTAGTTGCTAAACAATACAGGCAACCAAGAAACTGTGTGTGGATACAGCTTTTTGTTTTTTTTAACTTTTAATTTGAATTTTAAGGTTAATTGTTATTGTATCCAATTTACCAAAGTTTGCAGAACCTCAATCATCCTCTAAAAATAAATTGTAACTATAATAGAAATCACTGTTCTGTTTCCTGGTTTAGTAGTTGAGAGCACTGCAATGTTCAAAGAGGAAAAAGCTTTTGATAAAACTTCATTCCAAAATTATTGCATGCTGTGGCATTATCATATCACTGAATCACACCATATTACTGAATTTGCAAACTGCAGCAATTAAAATTGGTGACAAAATGTTACCAGAGTACAAAAATAAGACACAGGTTGTATAATAAAATATATTTTTAAAGTTTTTAGTAATTGTCTTACCATGAATATTCTCCACATAGCAGTACACGTCATACAGCTCATCGGGCTCTAATAGTCCATAGTTCCTCACTCCTGGCAGGCCATCCATGTCTCCAAAACAGCCCTCTCTTGGCATCTGAATGGGATATCTGTGGATGGAAATGCCAAACATCACTGAAGCGCCTCTTCTTCTCTAATGGCAGCACTCCAAACATGGCACTTGTCTAAGTACGTTTCTGAGTAGGTCTTGAAGTGCTGAAATGTCTGGTTTGAGATCAGATGAGTGACTCTCAGGTACTCAGTGATCTCTGTGTTATAATGTGGAGAGCATATCAAATGTTAGCTGCCTGAGTGGAGCACTATCGTCCCCCAGAATGACTGACCTCCACACTAGATGCTCTTTTTTCTACTTAGACAACAAGTCAATCTACAAATTTAGGCTTGTTGTTTGTTTGGAGCTGAAGGAATGATTTGGATTGATGGCAAATGTACTCTGAAAAAAATCTCGAATCTATTCACAAAAAATGCTAAAAGGCTAAAGAGTACAGAATAATATGTCTTGTTTTCTCAGGTCTCACCTCACTGAGTGGTCTGAGAGCCAACCTGCATCACACTGCTCATAGCCACTGTTGTAAGCAGCAAGGAGCTGCTCTGGGGTGGCAATGTCAGCCCCGATGTCCTCACAAGCCTCTTTAGCCTGCTCAAAGGTAAAGGCATACCGACTGGATGCATCACGGTAGTGAAACACCACCCCTGTTAAAAAAAAAGCTCTGTGAATTCTGGGCCCTGTCACCTGCCATTGGTGGAAAAAAGAGCAGATCCTTCAAAACATGTAATACTAAACAAGTAAGCACATACACAGATATTGCTAATAACTAGCTTTAGGATCACTGTCATATGGTCTCGTCGACCATCCTTTCAGACATGTATGTCTGTTTATGTCTTCTGTTATAAGTTTTGCTGTCCAGAAACGTAACTATTATTGAGTTTAATTGGCTTCAACTGAGCATATCCTGCATGTCGCATGTGAATGTCGCAAGTAAAGCAAAAGATAGGCTGTATGTTATGTTCACGTTAAAGTGCTTTTATCCTTGTGATGACTGTGCTTATTCTTGGATGTTAAATTAATTAAATGGTGTCTGGACTGAATTCCTGAGACCACATTCCTGTGTTCTTTTAACTATAAGAAGAAGTTGGTTTATTTCTTTATTGTGATCCTAGTGAGTGATACAATGGAATTTTAATTATTTAATGCAAACTTAGTGAAAGTAGCAGAGCCTGATATACTGGCTCACAAATTACTGTGGTCAGAATATCCATATTGTATTGCTTTAAGAGGGCACAGCCATTCATCACACATGCTGAAACTGTGCATACTATTGATACAATAACAGGAGAGAAGCAGCATCTTATTTTCTGTTCTTCAGAGGACTGCTGACCCTTTTCCATTTCATCATGTTCACTGGAACACTTTTCTTTGACCCAGAGTCAAGACACACCTGACTCACAGTACTGACTCACTCATGCCTGGGCAAGGCCATCTGACTATTTTACTAAATCATTCTGCCATTATTTCTCATAAAACAATTATTGAAGTGGTTCAAAGATGTTGCAGATTGTGTGTTTCTTTCACTCTGTTTAATTCATGGCACACAGAGCTTTGTTTGTCTAAAAAAGTCCTGCTTTACAAGCATCCCACACAGCAACAGACACTGAAAAGACATTGAAGATGACTTTGCCATTCATCTAAACAATGTTGAGATTTATTTGAAAAGCAAAAAGTGAAAAGCCCTCAGGTGGCTGAAAAGACATCTCTTTACATAAAGTCAGATTCCATTCTAGGCCCATTCAAACAAACTCACTGTCCACAAATTTGTTTGCATATTTGAGACAACAGATAGGTATGATCTCCACATCTACTAAACTTTCACTTTTGAACCAAATTTGACCTGATTTTAGCCTTGAAAGCTATGCACCAACAACAAAAACAGAAAATTGCTCAATGGGTAAAGGTGAACTGGTGAATGCTTAAAATTATGTTGAATTCAATCATTCGCTGTAGAGTAAAATGTTTCAGAATAAAGTCTTTATAACAGCCTGAAAATACAACTTTTCACCTTTCACTTTTCAACCAAATTAAGACTTAAAGAGTCATCTTTTTAAAGGCCATGACTGTCAGACCAGATTTAGCCCAGAAAACAACATCCATGGACATTTGATGCTGGGGGCGTATCTGTCTACTATCTATCAATCTATTGATAAAAATAGGACCATTTAGCAGCTAAAGAGCCAGATTTTCCCCCAGGAGTTTGTAGGGACCAAAATTAAAGCTGAAAGAGTGGATATCAGTTTAAAATTTTTCAGGTAGCAAAACCATGTCTCCATATAAATTAAATTTTCTCTTTAACCACCAGATGTGTAAATAAGCCACTGTTTGTTAACAGATTCACCACTATCATTGATAGATATTACATTTACATCTTATTCACTGCATTAAAGCAGCTAAAAAGTGTTATTTATTGCTGATTTAACTACAATAAAGTAGAAGGAACACTGTATTTCCAAAACAAGCTTTAGAACCCACTGCATGGACAGGTGTCCCTGGTATTTTGTCCATGGCCATGAATTCATAAACAAGGTGTGTATCCTAATTTTAAAAGTGAAATTCTTGGTGTGTTTATTTATTGACCAGATTATATTATGTTATTCCCTGACAGACTGAAAAAAAACATATCTATATCTCACCTTTGACCTTGACCTGAGCCACATCATGAGCATCCTCGAGACCCTGCTGCACCTCACAGCGGTAAAAGCCAGTGTCGTTCTGCCTCACGCTCTCAAGACGCAGGGTGAGGTCAGCGGGGGAATAGGCATAATTGAGTAGTGAGGCCCGATCCTTGTAGGCCTCGCTGACCCTCACTCTGTCGCCACGAGCTACCACAATCTCCGTCTCCTTGCCATGATTCAGGACGCTCCATTTAATCCGGGGGACAGACAGCACAGCGTGGCGGCCATTGGTAGATGGGGACGGTGGCGGGTGGGTCAGAGATACCAGGCAGGGTAAAGTCAGATAGCCACCGAGCACCGCAAACACAGGTGGGGTGACGGGGATGGTTACATGCAGAAGCTTCGAATCATCTGAGAAGAGGCAGGCTTTAAAGTAACAAGTGACCTTTTGTAATGCTCTCTAATTTTCTCATGTCTGTGTGTTAAGCACAGAGATAGAACCAGAATGGAACCATATTAGCATAAAGACTGGAAGCAAGAAGCTACAGCTGGCCTGGCTCTGTTCAAGGTGTAAAAAAAAGACACCTCCAAGTGCCTCTAAAGTTCACTAAATAGCATTAGTTCTTCATTTTTATAAAAACACTTACATAAATACAGTAACTCTGGAAGAGCGTCAGACATACGGTAAACATTCTACACATTTATGGAGTGCCGAACAAATTTATTAGACCACCTGTCATAAAAACAAGAAAACACAAATAGTTTAGAAATCTGCCAAAAACTTGTTTAACACTAATTTTATGCCAAATTTGAGCCGCAACCCTGGACTTCTCTGAGAATTCAGAAATTAATCAAGCGTCACATTCAACCACAAAAACTAATTTTAAAGTAAATCATTTTAAAATAAATTACTGTAATTTGGCATCTTAATCAAAAGTAATTTACTAAATTTACTATTTTTTAAGCTTTTTTGTAAAACAGTAAATTTGAGAATTCAAGGATAACTACAATAATTATATTTTAGCATTAAAAATATCATTTCGAGCAAAGAGCTTGCGCATACTGGTGGATTAACCAGTACAGAAACATAAAAAAATGAACACTCTGGGAGGTGGTCTTCTTCTTTCAGCTGCTCCCTTTAGGGGTTGCCTGCTTCTCATCCTGTCCCTAGCATCCTCTTCTATCACCTCTGTACTACATCCTTCACTATCCCTCCTCTGCACATGTCCAAACCATCTCAGCCTTGCCTCTCTAACTTTGTCTCCAAAATGCTCAACCTGAGCTGTTCCTCTGATGTACTCATTTCTAATCCTGTCCATCCTGGTCATTCCCAGTGAAAATCTGAACATCTTCAGCTCGGCCTCCTGTCTTTTTGTTGGTGCTACTGTCTCCAAACCATACATCATAGCAGGTCTCACTACCATCTTATAAATCTTCCTCTTTACTCTTGCTGCTATCCTTCTGTCACAAATCACCCCTGACACTCGTCTCCACCCACTCCACCCTGCCTGCACTCTCTTCTTCACCTCTCTTATGCACTGTCCGTTGCTTTGGGTGGTTGACCCCAGTTATTTACCCTTGTCCACCTTCACTAACTCTGCTCTTTGCATTTTAGAGTGTCCCCAAGGGGGAGAGTGGTGACTGGAGCAGACTTTAATGGACATGTAGGTGAAGGGAACAGAGGTGATGAGGAGGTGTTGGGTAGGTATGGTGTTAAGGAAAGAAATGCACAAGGGCAGATGGGTTTTGCGAAAAGGATGGAAATGGCTGTAGTGAACACATATTTCAAGAAGAGGGAGGAACATACAGTGACATATATGAGTGGAGGAAGGTGAACAGGTGGACTATATCCTATGCAGAAGGTTCAATGTGAAAAAGACAGCTGACTGTAAGGTGGTGTCAGGGGAGAATGAAGCTAGGCAGCATTGGATGGTAGTCTGTAGAATGACTTTGGACGTGAAGAGGCGGAAGCAAGTGAAGGTAGAGGCAAGGATTAAATGGTGGAAGCTGAAGAAGGAAGAATGCTGCACAGAATTCAGAGGGGAAGGAACTGGGTAGTAAGAAAGAGTTACTATATGACTGAAAAGTGCAGCTAAAGTGGTGAGGGAAACTGCCAAGAAGGTGTTTGGTGTATTCTCTGGACAAAGGAAAGAGGACAAGGAGACTTGGTGGTGCAATGAGGAAGTACAGGAAAGCATTCAAAGGAAGATTTTGGCAAAGAAAAAGTAGGATAGTCAAGGAGGTGAAGAAAGTAGATAGGAGTACTGGGAGGCTAGCCTTACAGCAAAGAGAGAGGTGTCAAAAGCAAATGAAAACACCTGTAGTGAGTTGAATGTGAGGCTGGAGACTAAGAAGGGAGAAAAAGACTTGTATTGTTTGGCTAGGCAGAGAGATTGAGCTGGAAAGGATGTGTAGCATGTTAGGGTGATTAAGGATAGAGATGGAAATATGCTAACAAGTGAAGAGAGTGTTCTGAGAGGATGGAATGAATACTTTGAGGAGCTGATGAATGAAAATGAGAGAGCGAGAGGAGGACAGATGGAGGACAGTAAGTGAAGTGCAAAGGATTATTAGTACAGAGTAAGTGAGGGCAACTATGAAGAGGGTGAAGATTGGAAAGGCAGTTGGTCCAGATGATATCCCTGTGGAGGTATGGAGATGTCTGGGAGAGAGGGCAGTGGACTTTTTAATCAGATTGTTTAACACATTTTGGAGAGTGAGGGGATGCCTGTAGTGTACTGGTACCAATTTTCAAGAACAAGGGTGATTTGCAGAGCTGTAGCAACTACAGAGGGATAAAGCTGATGAGCCATACCATGAAGATATGGGAAAGAGTTGTTGAAGCTAGGGTGGTGCAGGACATGTATGAGGACAGAGAGACAGTGGTGAGGTGTGTGGTAGGAGTGACACATGGGTTCAAGGTGGGGGTGGGATTAGATCAGGAATCGGTTCTGAGCTCCTTCTTGTTTGATGGACAGGCTGGCAGATGAGGTCAGGCAGGAGTCTCTGTGGACTATGATGTTTGCAGACAACAATGTGATTCATGAGTCACTGGTAAGTTCAAAATGAAACTCTGGTGGGGAAAGTGTTAAACATGGCTGAAGTTTCAAATCACAGCGTCAGTGTATGAAAATAATCCCTGTGAGCCAAAAGCTCAGACTTCAGACTGTCGAAATGCTCTGTTTCAGACAGTTCTTTCTAATCTTAGCCACACAGCTCTGGATGTGAACACAGCAGCCTCACCCACCTACTGTTTACCTTCTGTTTGCAAGGATCAGCCAATCAGAAGAAAGTTGACTTAAAGGGAGGGTGAGATTACAGGGAGAGGAGCTAAAACTGTTTGTTTCAAACAGTGGATGAACTGAGGGGCTGCACCAAGACCCAAAGGGAACTGAATCATGCAAAGCTGCTCTAGCAGAGTCCAAGAATAAAAAACAGATCACTGGAAATGAGCAAAACAGATCACCTTTAATGAGTCCCTTCTTTGGCTATTATACATACTACATGTGAAAAACATTTGTGTAAAAAAATTATTTGTGTTTTAGTGGTATTAGTTATATTAGGGACATGCAGACACGGCCCACCCACTTCTGTTAAACTTAGGCACAATGGTGTTTTAACAAAATGCTAAGTACCATTGAGGCTTTCGTCCTAATGATGGTGCTGGATGAAAAGAATGAGAGATGGTTGATTACTTATTAGACTTATTAGATTATTGGAACATCTTTAATGTTCTTATTCTTTTGTTGACCCAACAAATAGGACTACATTTACATAGCGATATCAATTACCCTTGATTTTCAGCTGGAACGCCCAGATACCCTTGAGTATGGCCTCCACAGGGTGCATGTCAGCAAAAACAATAAATGACATGAAATGATTAAAGAGCACCCTGCTGCCCTAAAATGTTAGAGGTCAGGCGTGATTTAATGAAGTTGTGGATGTCAGTAGTGGATGGTAGTGGTGAAAGTGACGAAGAGAGAGAGGGAGGGATGCATACCTGGCTCATGGAGGGAAGTAGAGGGCACTAGCAGGACAAAGAAACAGATGGCACACAGCAGCATATGCAGAGTCACATCCAGCCTTTGGGTAAAAGACAAGAAAGGAGACAGAGGGACATAATGTATAAACTTGAATATGACAAGGAATGCTCCAGCTTGAACAACACTTCTTTCAGGCATGCTACTTCCCAACGCCCCATGTTCACTTTTAATTATAGTAGCCAGTGCAATTTAAATGCCACACTTATCATCAAACCAAAAAGAATCCAAATTACACATAAATGCTTTTATTCTGGGTGGAAGCAATCAGAGAAATAATTAATAGTCAATATTTTTTCTTAATATCAACAAATAAAATATAAATTATTGTATTACAATATTGTGAATGAATCTAAAGCTTTATATGTTATCTTTTTATTCTTCCATTAAAAACACATCACTGAGCCTCTCTGGGTGACACTTTCCTCTAGTGCAATGAATACACACAGCAATTATGGCTGTATCCCACACGTTCTGTCCTGTTGTCCCAAATACTCAGTGGAGCACCAAGATGAACGAGGACTAAATTAATCCACTGCTGAAAATAGTTCTGTCCAAATGTAAAATCTTATTAGGTAATCATTAAACCCTTTTAAAACTATAAATAGTATTTAAGCTGTCTTTAAAGACATGTTCAGTAAAATCCAATGTGCTTTGGGCTAAGATCAAAGAGAGAGTATGGTGTTTTTAAAAGAATGTAGTTCTTAGTATTTTAAAGGAATCTGACAGAAAGAACACGGAATAGCAATAAAGGCAGATGACTCTCTTCTGTGGCTGATGTGGTACTCAGGACTAAAGTGCAGGTACGTCTTTGGTTGCTCCAAATGCACAAGCTGGTGTACAGCTTTTTAACACATTGACACTCATTGAGTTTTCTTTTCATTTCTATTTTATTTGTTGTTGGATATTTATTTGTTACTAAAAATGACAACTGCAGTTACCCATTTTTGAAAAGGTCAGACAACATTTTTGATGTCAGCTGCTGACAAACAGCTTTTAAAGAACTAAAAAATACTGTGCTCTTGACTTCTCATGCTGAAGATACTTCCTCACTACAAACATCTGATGGAAACTTTACAGAGTGCACTTCTTTTATCTTCTTTATAACATTCATGGGTCATAACATTGTAGACAGCTGGAACTATGGTTCCAGAACAGCTGACAGCAACTATCCGCAAGTATGAGTTCCTCAGTACAGAGACTAATAATAAAAAAGAGGTACGTATATTGATTTGACAGATTCATCAACCTCAAAGCAGACAGGTAGTGACACCAACTTTCATATCATGTTTAAACTGTCTAATAAAGCCAGTGAGCAGATAACATAAATCTCTCTGGTGGAAAAGTGAGAGAATGATGAGAATAACCATCAAAAATAATGCTGATACAAAGTCAGGAGATAAAATGTAAAACATCGCTGACAGGAAACATGAAGAACCCTTTTTAAAATTGATTATTTATTGTAGTGACTTCAGGAACAAACTAAAAGCCACTGAGAGGCTGAGGCTGGGCCTGCATACTTGTGTGACACGTTCCCCAAGAATAATGATTCACCGAGATAGAAAAACAATTTTAATACTTTTAATTATTTTTAGCTAATAATTTCAGCTGTTTAGCCAGACTTTTAGCTAATGATTTCCAGCTTTTTTTCATAACTTTAGCTAGCCAGTTTCATTCTGTTTATAGATAATAATTCTATTTGTGTATCCTAAGCAAACAATTTCAGCTGTTAGTCATGCGTTTAGTGAGGCATTTCAACCATTTTTTTCACCTTCTGACTACACTTTCTATTGACTATTAACTATGTACAAAACAGAACCAGGCTGTGAAAAAATAAATATATAAATAAATGAATAAGTTCATTTGTTATTACGTTTGTCTGAAAAACCAGTGATGGGTGAGTCGTCCCCCTCATCCCCAGACTCTGCTTCCTCTACAGAAGACGTGTCAGTGGGATTAAGGAGGTCCTCGAAGTATTCCTTCCACCGCCTGACTATGTCCTCAGTTGAAGTCAGCAGCGCCCCACCCGCACTATATATCGTGTGAGTAGAGCACCGCTTTCCCCTCCTGAGTCGCCTGACGGTTTGCCAGAATCGCTTCGAGGCAGTCCGAAAGTCTTTTTCCATGGCCTCACCGAACTCCTCCCACACCCGAGTTTTTGCTTCAGCCACTGCCTGAGCCGCGTTCCGCTTGGCCTGCCGGTACCCATCAGCTGTTTCCGAAGTCCCACGGGCTAACCAAGCCCGATAGGACTCCTTCTTCAGCTTGATGGCTCCCTTCACCTCCGGTGTCCACCATCTGGTTCGGGGGTTACCACCACGACAGGCACCAATGACCTTGCAGCCG
>VUQS01034811.1:0-15862 GCA_015108495.1 Heterochromis multidens | reverse complement strand
CTAGTCAGGTGCCCAAACCACCTCAACTGGCTCCTTTCGATGTGGAGGAGTAGTGGCTGAGCCCCTCCCGAATGGCTGAGCTCCTCACCCTTTGGAGAAAGCTCATTTCCGCCGCTTGTATCCGTGATCTCGTTCTATCGATCACTACCCAAAGCTCGTGACCATCGGTGAGGGTAGGGACGTACACCAACTGGTAAATTGAGAGCTTCGCTTTTACTTTTACGCTCAGCTCTCTCTTCACCACGACGGACTGCTACCCCAATCCGTCACAAACACAAGACTGTTTGTTTAAAAAAAAATTATGGCGTGAAAGAAAATTACTGTATGTCTGAAAATGCAGTTTATTGAACAGTTTGTGATTCATAATCTGCAAATTGAGCCCTGGGCGGGATGGCTGGCCTCTTCTGCGGGGGTCCGGGTGCAGGGTCTGGGGCCCTGGTGCCCAGGTGTCGCTTGTTCCCTGGTTGGGTCCCTCCCTGCGCCGGGGTGGTCTGCACACCCTCGGGTTGGCCCACCTCGAGATGTCTGGTCTGCACTTCGGGTATCCTGGGGTGCCCGCAGACCCTTTGGAGGGGTGGGCATTCAGGTGAGGGAGCACTTGTCACTTAGGTGTGGTGTAGTTTGGGTGGGTTGGGGACAGCTTGTCTGGGACTCAGGCCAATTTGTCTTGTCCCTTTTTGTTTTGTGTGTTTTTTGATATATTGTGATTTTGATATATTTATTTAGAATACTCCATTGTCATCTGAACCATCTACATGATGTGAAAACACCATCAGTCTCTGAAATCTTAAAGAATGAATTCACACCTGAGCCTTTCTTCTATTTACACTGATGAAGCTCAGCATCTTCATGGGGACTGCTCTGTAAATATGCTCTTTCACTTTACCTTCATGGATTACTAGGAAATGTTTTGCACAGGTTATTCAACACTGACATGATTAATGAACTACTCTGTTATTGCACCCATCAGTGAGTTATTAGCAAATGTACACACCCTTTCCGTGGAAGCTTTTTTAACACTGAGGACTTTGACTCCTTTGGGCAGATGGAACTCGTGGTTGTCAAAGTCAGTGCTGAAGAACGTGGTCTGTGTCCGAGGGTCTGTGAAGGATATGCCAACGTCACTGACGATTGAGGTCTTGTCCTTTTCTACGCTCAGCTTCGTAGTGCCTTGCTGGAAGACTACCTAGAGCAACACATGTGAAATAAAAGAGGAGAGCTCTGAACATGTGCACGTAATGGGCTTTTCTTTTCTTTTCATTAATACTCAGCTTTTACTGCACTCTGTAATATACTCTGTGTTTCTCACCGGGTTGTTGTTACCAACAATGACCAGGTCCTGGTCTTTACGGCCTCCTACTGTGCTCTTGTGCAGCGGGTGGACAATGCCCATGTCTGCTTTCTGCTTGAAGCGCAGCAGGCCAGACTCATGGAACTCCATACTGTCACACCCATTCGGACCGATGCGGATCACTGTCCATATAACCAGTGTGATCTGTGATGGGACAGCATGTAACAAAATATATAGATCACACACTAAAGAAAGCAACACATACACAAATACGTTGATGTTTTAGGTACTCACAATTAGATTAATTAAGGCGAGGAGGAAGAGGAGGATGATGATGCAAACAGCCATGTTTCCTTTGCGTCCTCTTAGCCCTGTCTTATGAAGGCGCTCTTCCTCTATGGGTACATAGCCTGCTTTGAAGTTACTGTTGTGCTCCTTGTTGATGCCGCGTCTTTCTATGGCCTTTTCTCGCATGGACTTCTTCACCGGCCCATTGGAGCTCTCCTAGAAGCCAGAAAACAACCTCTCAGGCATAATACTTATAGCCTTAGCAGCAACATAAAGAACCAATTATTATTTTGGTTGCACTTATTAAGGCACAGTACAACCTGTAATCTATGGTGCAACTGCCCCACATTTACCATGTAATTCTTCTAAATTTAGGGTTTAATTTAAAGTACCTAAAAGTACCTACTGTTTCTTAATGTAGGAACTTAAAATGTAGTTACAGTCATAAAGGGGAGTAACAACTGGCATTTTAAAAAGAAAGGAGAAACTAATTATACTGTAAGAAGTTATAAATAACAAATACCTTTGGAGTATTTTAACAGAGTGAAGACCCAAATACGTAGTTTTTAATTAATTAGTATTTTGGAGGGTATTTTAAAAGAAATGAGACACTACTGCATGCATTTTTAAATTAATGAACACCTTCAGAGTATTTTAAAGGAAAGTAAAGACGATGTTTCCTCTTCTCACATTATAATTACACAGTATTATGCGGCTGTATTTTAGAGCCTTATAACACAAACTGACCTACTACTGAGATTTGTTTACCCAGAACCTCATATTTACGCACCGACAGTTGTGTTTTCTTGACTTTCTCGCTTGTTTAAGTCGCCTCTACTTTCTCCTTATGTTAAAATAGTCCGAGTTTTTAGTTCTTCCCTGTTTTCAATGTGCTCTTCATCGGAATGCATCTGTTAAATGCCCGCGACAGCCTGTCTGTGGCCATAACTAAAAATAAACTGCACTCATTTTGGCAGCAAAATGGAAAAAAAACTCTGCTGTCTCAATTTTACACAGCTACAGTTTTATTCTCTTCATAGTAATGTAATTAATTCGTTGTCAAACAGCAGGTCTGGTAAAACAATAACATTTTTATTCCCATATAATGCTTTCGTTGCCTATAACGGAGGCCACTAACGTTTTCGGTTACACTGATTATTCCCATAGAGCCAAGATAAAAGGCTAGTACGTTTATGTTAATTCATCCAGTTTATCTTTTGTATTATTTGGAAACATATATCAGTTCTCTGTTAATTAAAATGCAAAAAAAAAAAGCGCATTAAAACGCAGGAATAACAATAAATACAGAACATAACGGACCTGTTCCGACGCCATGTTGACCCTCCCTCTTCTGCTTGCGGAGCGATCGGAGCAAACCACTTTTTACAGCTGTGGGAGAAAAATAACGGTTATGTTTGCGCTGTTGACTGAGTGATATTTGACTATGAATTTACTATAGAAAAAGTCTACGTTAAGAAAAACTAGAATAATATCTACAAATGTCCAATAAATTAATCAATCAATCAACGAAAGAGAAAGAAAATCGACGATATCGAAAGATGGTCCATTCCAAGCTCAGGCAGCCAATAACAGAAAGATCCTAAAATAGAAGAAACGGTCCATTCATATTTTCCGCAGGTGAGCTGCCAACACCGGCAGAGAGACGCCCCTTCTTTAAAGAAAAAAAGAAAAAAGGTTGTTTATTAAAGTCTAAAAACCATCATCATCATCATCAATACTAATAATAATAATAATAATAATAATAATATGAACTGACAAGCTACTACAGATAAAACAGCTAAGAATAAAATATAAACATAATAATAATATTACTACTACTACTACTAATAGACACAACAATTATAACAAATAGAGAATAATACTGTCTACTAATAATATGTATTACATAGCTCTAAATAATGTTTAATAATTGTGATCAATACTCCAACAGACTTACATTTAAGATTATTATTTAATTACATTTATTGCACTGATTGCAAAATTCCATCTGGATTACATAAGTAGGCACACGTAAGTATCCTAGTTATTATTTTAAATATTATAATGAACTGCACCTTTAATGTAGTGTGTCATATTATCATATAATCGGATCTGATTCAACACAGCCACTCAAGCAGCACCTGACCCAGAGGGTTGGCTTCGTTTAACAGGATGACTTTACAATCGTATTTACATCTGGAGAGAGCGCAGCCTGCAGAGGCCTAACCGAGGCAGGAGTAATTTATTTAAAACCCTGCGTCGTTTCGTTGCTCCCGTCGTCTCCTCACTTGGTTGCCACAACTGAAGGCGGCGCTTGGAATCCGCGGCGCAGGTGGAGAAAGCTGATGGTGCAGGACTTTTTCTACACTGCTCGTTAAGACTGACCCCCTTCCGGCTGCTTCTGCTGCTGCAGTCTTCCTCCTGGGGCATTTTAAAACCTGCTGAGGATTGTGGACTGACATGGCCGACACGTTAAGGAGATTGACCAACACATCTTCATTCAGCGTCTTACAGGACAAGCTCGAGAGCTGGCACAAAGACTACCATGTAAGTTCATCAATAAGTCATGACTGACCTAAATCTGACCACACCACTTCATCTGTGCCCTTTCCCAGGCCTAATTTCACCATTACTATCCACTGAATTAGTCATTTATATTTGCGTACAGTTGAAAGTTTTAGCCAAAGGGTTTCAGATATAATATCAGCATCCTGGTCTTCGTGGACTCTCGTCCCTTGTTGATTTTTATTCTTTAAACGTGTGATTTTTATTTTACTGTATTTTTTCCCCTTTTATTATTATTATTATTATTATTATTATTATTATTATTATGGATAAAAGATTTGCAGGCAGATTTGGAAACGCTTTAAATAATAAGAAATTTAAAACACAACAGCAAAGGAATGCATTTGTTTAGATTACATTGATTTCCCAGTGGAGTTTGGTTGGTATGGACGCCGGTCACCATGGCTACCACTGGACTGTTCCAAAGATATTTGCCTCATGTTGAGATGATTCACTTCCTCTTACTTCCTGTAGAGGCAGCAACTTCAAATGTAGGGATTACCTGTTCGTTAGTCTGCTATAAATTAACCCTGCAGTTATTTTACTCGATCTAAGTTTAATTTATTTAAACAGGTACAGAGAAAGATACAAATATATAAATACAACAGACATGACAAAGACTGTATAAACGATTTAAACAAACAAATGTATAAAAATAAAGTAAACAGTAACATGTGCAACATTTACAAATAAATAAAACAAAATCTAGGATAAAGACCCTAAAAGTCCTAACAAAAATATGCTCTAAAAAACCTCATAAACGAAATATTTGCAGTTTTTTTTCTGTGTTTTTTCTAGCTTGGCTAAATTGTGAATAAATCATGGCTGTAGTGAAAGTGAAGCCAGAGAAATGAAATCTATGGGAGAATACTGCAACAGCATTAGTGGTGGTAGAAGTATAACTTGGTCACATTTAGAGTAAAATAGACAATAAACCATAGCATACTGTAGGGCATGGCTTTCTTCTGATTGACTAGTTGTGTACCATGAGTGTGCAATGTCCTCAGTTTCTCAGCTTGACTTGAAAACACCAAGGTAATCACAGCCAAAGGGGGATGTCAGTGTGGCAGATGTCATGCTTTTATCTACATGGGCAAGCAACACCTGTTGCCTATTTCATACAGCCAATGACACTTTGGTCTCTGTTGAAATGAATCTGCCCTTGTATATTCGTCAAAAACTGCTTTATTTATGTATAAAAACTTCACAAAAATATTTTGACAATCATAAATCTCTGTAACAACCTGCGATGGTGTTTTAACTATGACAGAAAATATAGTGTCCAGCAACAGAGCACAGAGCACAGCTGAAAAAAGCCGTCTGAAGGCTGTTATATTATTCAAATGTCACAGGCAGTGATGCACAGTGGTGCAGTGGTTAATACTGTTGCCTCACAGCAAGAAGGTCCTGGGATCAAATTCACTAGCTGATTTCTCCCTGTGCCTGCATGGGTTTACTTTGTGTACTCCAGGTCCCACCCACAATCCAAAAACATACATGTTAGTTTAATCAATGATTCTAAATTGTCCTTAAGTGTGAATGGTTGTCTGTATTTCTGTGATGGAGAGGGAGTACCCTGCCTTTGGCCCTGTGACAGTGGGAAAGGTAACTTTAGATTGGATAAGTGGTTAAGAAAATGGAAAAGTAAGTTTTTTTTTTTTTTTTTACCCTCCTAGGTGATTTCCTGTGATCAGAATCTGAACAGATGTTGTGAGCTGATTGAACTCACCTCCAAAATCCAGGGCCAACTGTTTGCCATCCTTAACCTCACAGCTGCAGAAGGTATAGGCTTTATCAATTCATTTATGTTTATTTTATTGCGCACATGTTCTTAAAATATCTTGTCACTAATCAGGTGGACACTATGCCGGAGTGGACACTCTGAAAACACGATTGCTACCATGGCTTGGAACCTGTTTCTCAATGGCGAGGCCCTCAGTCAGTAATGACACCAGTCTACAGCTCATCCAGGTGAGTCCATCTATCACTAAACCAGAAAATAAATCAGGGTGTTCAACCATTCTGCATTTGTACTGTATCATCATCATTTATACTGTTAGGATTCAGTGGAGAAGGACCGAAAGATCAGGGAGCTCTCTGCTTCCCATGAGAATGACATGCAGAAGCTGGAGACTCAGCTGTGCTCTGCTCGGCTACAGCTGGAGTCAGTCAGAGCAGAGTGAGTCTAATTCATGTGTAAAAACCAGCCAGAGTTTTTCACCTCAGCTTTGACTTTGGATAATTTAAAAAAGCAAACTCCATAAACACAGGTACTGATCTCTTTAAACAGGCTGCTTGATGCTCAGAAGGAACTGGATGAGACAACGAGCAAATCAACAACCACCCTACTGGCCACTGAAGATGAAATATTACAACTGAAAGCCGAGTAGGTGATATACTTATTTTAAAATGTGGTGCATGTGCTTTTCTGTTAACGTGAAGTGTGTCTGTGTTTCAGTTTGAGATCAGCGCATGAGGAGGTAGAGATTTATAAGAGGAAGCTGGAAGCACTCGATGACTATGAGCGGCAGATTCGCTTGTTGAGAGACGAAGTGTCTTACTTGAGCACAGAGAAGGCCATGTTGCAAGAGAGGTACACACACACAAACATTACATGCTCACACACTGACACCGTACAATGTCTTAAATAATTCATTTGATTGTTTTCTTCTGCCTCTCAGGTTGGTGAGGAGTCGTTCTCCGAGCCCTTTGTCCAGGCACAGCCACTCTTCCAGCCCCGGGAGGAGCGAGTCACCCACCAGAGCCCAGCTCACTAACTCCTCTCGCCATGCCCGCCTTGTATCGCGCTTCAATGACCTGTATGCTGTGGAGCGTCTGGATGCCCAGGCCCTGCTTCGACGCTACATTTCTGACTTGGAGATGGTCCAGAGAATAATCTTTATTGCAGTTGTGGTATGGCTGTAACTATTTTAGAGCTGTGCATACAGAGTGGATAATTTGGGCCACTGTCAGGGGTGAGTTATAGAAATACATATTTTTTTTTATCCTGTTTTCCTGTCATAGGAATCCTTCAAGACAGCTAAACTGGCTTACCGTCAGTTCAAGCTAAGAGTCAGAAAGACACTGTCCACAGCTCACTTTGGACCAGAAAGTCTAGAAGATGCAGCTGTGGACTACATCGTCAGGAACCTGGACCTTTATGATGTTCAGACCAGCGTCAATGTAGGATGATGTGTCTCGTGTGCTGTGCAACATTTATGAACAAAATACTATAGTTTGATACTTGTTTCTGAAGAAAACATGACTGTATTTTATCTCTGCAGGATGTCATCAATGCTATGAATGTGAACCCTCGGATCTCCTTCCCGCCAGAGGTGGACTTCGTCCTCATCAGTTCTTTGATCAGAGAGACATGCAAGGTGGCCTTTGCCATGCAGACACTGGAGCCTCCACTGGACTTGGCCTTTGCCACTGATGGAGAACTATACAACAACATCAAGTCAGTCCTGTGTGCAAGGATGTTTTTGTACATGCAGAAGCCATTTGGTCATTTTTTGGCATTTTTGCCTTTATTGGATATTGGAGCAGGGAAGATAGACAGGAAAGTGGGGAGAGAGAGGGGGAAGACACGCTGCACTCCAGCCATGTGGCATGTGGTCGCCTGCACACCCACTGAGCTAAACTGGTGCCCCATTTGGTCATTTTTTAAAGAGAGAGTTTTAAGTAACATACATTATCACTCCATGAACTGCAGCCTGTCACTGAAAGCCTCTACCAGTAGATGTCACCCTCAACACTTAGATGCACCCTCTCAACTCTTCCTTGTCTCTCTGTCTCTGACAGGTATCGGCGCAGCTATGACTCTGAGTTCACTGCTCCTCTGGTGATGTACCATGTCTGGCCAGCCTTGATGGAAGAAAACACTGTAATAGTGAAGGGCGAGGCTGTGACTAGAAGTGGTGCTCTGGTATTGGTTTTATAATGTTTAAATATATCATAATTACTGGATGTCGCTTTACAGGCTATGTGAGGACATGAAAATACATACAAAGCTCATGTGCATACTGGTGGTTTTTCTGTTTTTGCAGTGGAGTCGAAGCCGCAGCAGAAACAGGAGTACCAGCCCTGTGCGCTCTCGCTCTCTCAGTCCAACTCGCAGTCTTGTAAGTCACTATAATATTAAATAGTTCAACCACACAGAAAGAAAACTTGGGGGTTTTGGTCACATAGGGGATCATTTTCTTTTCCTGGGTATAACATTGCTCAGCTACTCATGAAATTCTGATTCATTTCACTTTTTGCACCTAACGACATGCATCCATACCCATGGCTCTAAGGGTATGTATTTCAGAATCACTTTTTTTATTGAATTGGATTTGTTTAAGCTTTAGCTTACTTAAAAACTGTAAGTATAATCATGATTGTGTCTTTTTTAGGCATTTAACAGCAGAAGAAGCCTGTCTCCTGAACATCTTAAAGCAAGCCACCTGTGATATTTGGCCACATGTGCTGAAAGTCTCCGGCACTGCAAATGAATGGCTACGCTTATGCTTCTACCAAATAAAGCAATGAAATCCTTCATTACCTTACCAACCAAAGGCTGTTTGCATTGTTGAAAGGAAACTTTACAGGACACATAGGATGATATAGATGGAGCAAAATTAGCCTAATAGGTAACTGAACAGTTGCTTTAGTATACCATATTTACTCTATTAATTTTTGATAGATACTAACAGTATTTCAGTGATATTCACGAACTTAAAGGACGCACATATTTCAGGGACAAACAAGACCTGCACACTAGCACTTTATTAGTGCTAAATTAGGAACCATACTCAACATGCAACATCAGTCAACATTTCAGTGGCAGATTGTATTGGGAGCTGCTGTGGGACATACATTATGGTGCTAGTGATCAGTGCTAATTTAACATCCTCCAGTACTTGAGTGACAGATTTTTGGTCAGTGTTTTTAATGTTTGCTGGTTGCCGTGTTGTTTTTTTTTCTTCTTCTTTTAATATATTCTTTTGTTATTTTTAGTGCTGTTGTTTTATGTACATATGTAATACCAGACCAACCTTTCAGATGAGATGATTGTGAGATTTTTCCAGTAAGAATAGTTTGTCATTGTGAACACAAGACTAGGGCCAGTGGCCAGTTATTTGGAGCAATATCCAGATACATTCAGTGTGACAGTGTATGTCTTCTCATTTACAATTCATTCTTTATCATCACTGACTCAGATACTACTGGACTTAATTTGCCCTCTAATGGCTTAAAAGAGAATTAAAACATGTTGATTTTACTATGATTTGGTTTGCATTGTCAGATGAATGTATCCTTCAATTGTGCCTTATATAGTTGTTTTTTTTTTTTAAATAAATGGCTGATGTGTAGTTTACTGCAACTCCAAACTATTTTCTATTTTGTGGTGTATCTTTTTTTATTGATTAAAGATTTTTTTCTGTAGCTTTACTTTCAGTGTAGCACTTCATTTCCTACAGACATTTAAAAAAAAAAAAAAACCCAGTGTTTATCAATTTGTAATCTAAAGGTATCCTTCAATGTAGCATGGTAATGCAATTAGATCAGAAGGGAAAGATTTCAACAAAACCATTTTTGTATTTATGAATGCTGCCCTGTTTTGGACTTTTCAAATGGTATTATATTTTTTTCCTACTACTCTGTTTGAACAATAGAGGACGCTGCTACTCCATCAAATTCAAGTGAGCCCAAGAAGTAAAAACAGTGCAAAGTGTGCAGCGTAATTTAAGTTTGGATTCAGTCCATCACACAAGACAGAACAAAAAACATGGGTTATCGCATTAAATGTGCAGTTTCAAAAAGCCTGCAATCATCTTATGAAGTTGTATGAAGGTGGTGGAGAGGGAAGGGATCCTTTATTGGAAAAAGCAAAGCCCAAAGTAACACAGAACTGAAGTCCCTCCAAAAAACAACACAGGAAGTAGGAGAAAACCAGGGGATGCAAAATATATGAGAAAACCAACCTTCAAAAACAAAAGGAGGACAAAGGCACGAAGCCCAAGACAAGACAGAGGGATGCAAGAGAGGGAAACACTGAGAATAATAACAATAAAATCAAAACAGGAACCAAAATAATGTCTCAAAGACTAAAACTGAACACTACACCAGAGAAAACCCAGGGTCACGACAATTTAAACGTAATGTTTCTAATAAAGTGTGCACTTAACAGAAATACAAAACAAAACTTTATCCTGATATAGCTGTGTTTTTGTAAAACGTGAATAATATAAAGGAATAACAATATTTAGAGTGCCACATTATCTTTACATTTGGACTCATTTCTTTGCAGAATCCCAGCAGCAACACCCCAGTTGAGACAATTTTCTGTTCCTGAAATCTAATTAACTCTCCCTGTCTGCTGGCCTTTTTCCCACCAGTCAAACCAATTATACTGTCGGCTCATCAAACCATATCTAATATCTGAAATCAGGCGTTTGCTCTGCTGAGAAGAAATCGAGCGCTCACAAATAACTGCAGCACTATGAGGTACAGTGTTGTTCAGCTATTTGCCACATTATTTAATTGTACTATTATCTAGAGTTTTTGATGAGAAAGCTGCTTTTGTTGTTTTGATTAGATGGAAATCATAGTCGTCCACTGGTGATTACACTCAGCTGCTGTGACCAGAGCTTTGCTCTGTGCAGTCACTGATTAAAGATTACATGGTGGGTTTTAGCATTAGGATTCGTTTGTATGAAGACTAAAAATGCAGCAAAGCTTGTATAATATTATCTATTGGTTTTAAGGACACAAAGGGAAAACTATATATTGTGGCTTTACATTATCTTGTATGCCATTTCTCCAGAGGCAGGCACCCAAATTTAAGTTTGCCTTCACAAAAAAATAGAAAATATCCTTTGTTAACCCCCCCATTAGGAATACCAAGAGACTTAGAGTACGTAACCAACTGGAAAAAAAATTTAAACCAGTGGAAACTTCCACCGTGCCTCCGCAACATGCTCCTACACAATAAGTGTCTTGTGAGATCTACAATGTTTCAGAGAGGTCCTGGCTCCTGGGACGCAGGCCATGTCCTGCTACCATGGGGGAAGGCAGTGGACTATTTCAGCTTAGTTGTCTTGTGGGTCTGGGGGGGATTGTTTACTCAGGTGTGCTGCAGTCAAGTGTGGTCATGGACAGAGCAACAGCAGACTGTGGATAGATGGAGGAGAGAGAGAAGATGCCATTCTTTGCCTGTTTTTCAGACAGCAAATACCTAAAAGCACCGTGCCTGCTGCTGTGGGCCTTGTACATTTTAATTGGCTGAGAGAGTAAGCTTCTATTTCTAGATTTAGTTTACTGTTTCCCTTGTGACTAGAGTAGCAAGTTTCAGTGTACTAGAGGTAAAATCTTCATACATGCGCCATTTTGGAAAGACAGTAGTAGAACTTGGAGCTCACCCTAAACAGACAATAGAGAGCTGTAAATCCAGCTAAAGTTTCCAGTTTTGTGGCAGAGGCCTGACTCAGTGCTGCTGGAGCGTGTGATGTTTCCTCTGGCTCTTCAACGTGCTTCATACTGGCAGTGGCTGAGTTTCTAGAGCTTGAGCTTGAGGAGTACCCACCCTTATCCCACAGCCAGAAGGGAAATATTAATGAGGCTGTATATCTGAGCACATGATGACATGGTTATGGATGACCAAATTGCAGTTTGTAAATCAAAAGCAAAACTAAAATAGAGGATAGAAGGAATGACAGAAAATAAAGCAACAGTGACTCAATATCAACCAGTCAATTTGTGCTATGATGGAGTCACCCTTCAACACAGGAGTCAATGAGCCACTGCAAGTCGACAAGACTTCTGTGTCTCCAAGAGAGCCAGCGATATCTTTGTCCCGGAGAGGCCGTTAAACACATCTGGAATGGAGCAGGATGCAGGTTTTGCTCAGGAGAACTTCACAATTTATGACAGGAAGGACAAAAAAGAGGTAGCGAGAAAGACAGAGCATTTATGACTGTGGCTTCATACATCAGTGTGTATGTGAATAACTGTAAGTGGACCTCATGGATAAGCAAACCCCACCCTGTTTTATCCCATTTTCAGCAGCATTGCAACACCCAAAGGCGATTTCCCTGGCATTAAGGAGCGGGTGAGGTCATAGCAATAGGCTTTCTGCAGGCATCAGCCTCATGGATGCTGAGGAGCGAATAGGCGTGACTGCTGATTTTCTTCCCAGTTCCAGTGATATCAGATGTTTAGTGGCCAAATCCACTGCCAGCGATACCATGGATAAACACTTCCTTCCTTTCTCTATGACGGCTATCATATCAAATAAAGAAAAACGACTGAATTTGGACTCTCTTTTTCCCAGTGCAGACATTTGTCCAAACTGTTTCCCCTTCATGCTCTGTCATCCTTTGCACATCTGGGCTATCACAAGCAAATAAGAATATTGATGAACTTGTAATCAGCAGTCACTCTGGGAGACTAAGATTTCCCAGTGACCAGGTTAAATGCAAAAAACATCCACATCAAATGGTTTGTAGCCAAGGTGCACCAAAGGGCAAACCAAAATTTTAAGGCTACTTCTATTCATATCTGCACAAAACAGCCTCTGAGCCATCTGACTTGTCAGTTCCTCATATGATTGTATTGGCAGACAAAGACACTTTTGACAACCCATGTATGCCATCTGAATCGACACCTGCAATTTTCTCACTTCCATCACTTCCGTCACTTTTACACAGTTCAGCAAACTGTCTTGCTGCCTCATGTTCAGATGGATCCAGAAACAGGTTTGTCTCAGAAGTAACGTTTGGTTTTCCAAGTGTCTCTTTAGCTTGCTCTGCACCATGTTGGCTTTACCCAAGCAACATTTTTTCTCCTTTTCTTTAGGTGGCAGGTCATCTGCACTGGTGGTTAGTTATGATTTGAGAAAATCTTCTCCCCCTTATTAATCTCCTTGCTGTCAAATAGCACCTTTGATGTGTCCGCTCATACTTCCCACCATCAGGCTGTGGAAGTGACCGGGGTCTCCTCTGACGAGCTTTTAAGGATTTTTTTTAAAGGGAAATGAGTTCAGACAAATGTAATGTATGATTTTCACAAAATCCCACAGCATATGTGCCATTTGGGAACTATTGTTCACCTCTATTCAAACAATAACTGTGTAACTGCGTTCTGTATTCTGCCTTTGATGATTTTAAGAGAGTGCTGACACAAAAGCGAGACCCAGAGTGAGGTGGTCTGGTTCATAATTTTCCACAGAACAGATTTTAACACGTCATTAAAGCCTTGGAGGCTGCCCTGACCTTTTCCCTGTTCTTGAGGATGGAAGAGATCAACTTGATGTCAATGGCTTGGCAAAGAGAAATCAATTTACAATTCAAATGGAACATTTCACAGCTGTGAAGTAAAGCTGTGACTCTGTGCTGTAATTACACGATCTGCTTTGTAAGGCTGTACACGGTGGTGAACGTGACCTGCACCTTGTCCTCAAGCATGAGTCCTCTCCTGGATGCTGGAATTCTCCATATAAAATATAAAAACACATCTGGATGCTGTGATTAATGTGAATAACAGCCATCCATTTACATTACAGAGCAGCACTGGTAGAACTGAGGGCTCTGGCTGCAGGTGTGAGTTTTGAAGGTTATTGCTCCACTGGGGCTTGTTACACTAAGATTTGATACTCGCACGGAAACACATGATCAAACCTGGCGCCATTCTTTAGTCCGACTGGCCTCTAACCTGACCACCCCCACCCTCAACAGAAATGGAGGAACTGAATGATGGAGAAAATAAGAAAGAAAGAAAGAAAGAAAGAAAGAAAGAAAGTTATTCTGAGAGCTTCAGTATCAAATATGGAAAACTTTCTTGTGACTTTGGTTTGACCTCTAGGAGTCTAAACCTTTACTGACTAGCCTGTCTTTGTCTTTCATCACTTTCTTTTACAGATGTGAGGAGCTGAATCTGAAGCAGACAGAAATGAAATCTGTGTTTGTCACACTGAGCAAAAAGAGGCTGTGTAAATTTAGATCAAACGCATCAAAAAGAAAACCAAAAAAAACCAAAACGATTCTTTGTTTGTACTCTGTTATGCCTGATTAAAGATAAAAAGGTGTTTGCTTTGGATATGACTTTTCCACCTCATCTAGGAAGTCCAGATCCTTGGGACAAATGTGGGATATGTTAATGATGCTGAGAGGTAGTCTTAAAATTATGATTTTTTTTTTTAATAAAGGTTGGGCATCAATCATGTGAAGGACAAATATAATGAATTTTTATTTGAATGCAATCCTCACAACTTCTTATAAGCAGGAAGATAAAATAGCAATGTGTGAGTATTCCCATTTTCCATTCCAGTAACTTAAACTGTTAAACATTTTACTGTTATTTCCACTGCTGCTCTGTCTGCTAAACATTTTTGGATTTTAGGATGATCCATAGGTCAGCACGTCCCTTTGTGAGTCACATATTTCTTGTGACACGTGTTCACTTTTGTAAAGTGGAGCCAATCCAAATGTGGGATGTCATCTCAATATGTGGCATGGCAGGGACAAGGGATAAAATGTACTGGTCACACTAACCCATCACTTTCAGCCGAGGTTCTCAAAGCTTTCAGGGCTGCAAAGGAAATTGCAGATATCAAACATTTTTAGTTATTATTCGCACTGTCTCTTCAGAGAGTTGTTGTAATATATATATATAACTATTTCTTAATTTGCTTCAGTCAGTAGTAGGGCTGGTTTATTTTTTTAACCACTAGTTAGGTGGCTTTTATGTTACTTGATACAAACAGTGGTTGTCAATCCTAGGAATATTTAACTATCTGTGATACCTATAGAATGAGAGGGAAACAGGCTCCCTTGGTTTTGTTCTGGGCTGCTAATGAAATGTAAAAGAGAACAGTCATTCCTTCTCAGACTTGAGGGCCACATAAAATGCTACCAAGTGCTGCCTTGAGCCACATTTTGAGAACCCTTGACTTACAGAAATATGTCCAGTAACAGAGCTTGTACCTGCTGTATTAGACGCCACCACTAGATGGCAGTTAGACACTATGAAATATTGATAGTTAAACTCAGCGGTGGAAGAAGTATTCGGATCCTATGGTAAGGTGAAAGAACCAAAAATAATAATACCACAGTAATTTAATAAGTAAAAGTCTTGCATTCAAAGTTTTACACTGAGCTAAATATACTTAAAGAATCAAAAATCCATAAAAATATCAAAATACTTGCAAAATGACACATTTTGAAGCCTGGTATAATACACACAGTTAGGTCCATAAATATTTGGACAGAGACAACTTTTTTCTAATTTTGGTTCTGTACATCACCACAATGAATTTTAAATGAAACAACTCAGATGCAGTTGAAGTGCAGACTTTCAGCTTTAATTCAGTGGGTTGAACAAAAAGATTGCATAAAAATGTGAGGAACTAAAGCATTTTTTTTAACACAATCCCTTCATTTCAGGGGTTCAAAAGTAATTGGACAATTGACTCAAAGGCTATTTCATGGGCAGGTGTGGGCAAGTCCTTCGTTATGTCATTATCAATTAAGCAGATAAAAGGCCTGGAGTTGATTTGAGGTGTGGTGCTTGCATGTGGAAGATTTTGCTGTGAACAGACAGCATGTGGCCGAAGGAGCTCTCCATGCAGGTGAAAGAAGCCGTCCTCAAGCTGCAAAAACAGAAAAAACCCATCTGAGAAATTGCTACAATATTACAAGTGGCAAAATCTACAGTTTGGTTCATCCTGAGAAAGAA
>VUQS01034809.1:0-11295 GCA_015108495.1 Heterochromis multidens | reverse complement strand
GAGCACTTGGGTTATACAGCAGGACAATGATCGGAAACATACCAGCAAGTCCACCTCTGAATGGCTAAAAAACCCCAAAATGAAACCAAAATGAAGGTTTTGGAGTGGCCTAGTCAAAGTCTGGACTTAAATCTGATTGAGATGCTTTGACATGTCTTTAAACAGGCTGTTCATGCTGTAAAAAACCCTCCAATGTGGCTGAAATAAAACAATTCTGCAAAGAAGAGTGGGCCAAAATTCCTCCACAGCGATGTGAAAGACTCATTGCCGGTTATCACAAACACTTGATTGCAGTTCTTGCTGCCAAGGGTGGCACAACCAGTTATTAGGTTTAGGGGGCAATTACTTTTTGACACAGGGCAGGTAGGTTTGGATAACTTTTTTCCCTTAATAAATAAAATCATCATTTAAAAACTGCATTTTGTATTTACTCAGGTTATCTTTGTCTAATATTAAAATTTGTTTTTGTGACAAATATGCAAAAAACTAAGAAATTAGGAAGGGGGCAAATACTTTTTCACACCACTGTATATTGTACATGAACAAAAACAGGTCAAACTGTTTCTGTGGACTGTATAGACATTGTGCAAATTTTTAAGAGTTCCTCTTTGCTTCGTCTGTATACAGTTTGTATCAAATAGGCAATAAAGTTACTATATCCACATAATCAGCATTTAAAGTTGTTGCATGTGTTTATCTACAGTATGTGCCATATAAATGGCCCATTTATCTCTTGATTTTGGTGAAGTGCCACATCTGGGTCTATAGATAAGTTTCCTTATCCACAGACTTGATCGCAGGAGTCACTGTTTTTAAATTGGCTGAACTCAAAGGGGACCTTCTGTGACCATTTCCAGTTCCGTATTTTTATTTTTGGACTCTGCTAGCTATGCATTACTCAGAGTTCAATATTATCCTTGTTTATCTTATATAATAACACATTTTAGCTCCATTCCGCCTCCTTTTAAGCCTACTTCTTTATAACTGGCTATCCCTCACAAACAGATGGTTTGACATCAGGTGGGTGGGACTTTTGTGTTCACAGCCAGAGCTATGAGCCTGAAATGACCATATTTGGCATGTCTGCTTTCACTGACATCATACAGATCCAAAAGTAGAAAAAAAAAGTTTGAAACTGAGTGTTTTAGCAGCTTTTGGCTCACATGGGTTACTTAGGCCAAAGGTGGGAAGTAACAAAGTACAAATATTTCATTACGGTACTTAATTTTCAAGTGTCTGTACTGAGTATTAATTTTTCTGACAATTTTTTACTTTTGCTTCCTACATTTTTAGACAAATATCTTTACTTTCTAGTCTTTACATTTTCAAAACAGACTAAGTACTTTAGGTTTAACACAATTGAGGGGAGTTATTTCATGTCACTGCACGCCTTCCAGACATTAAATCAATTTGAACCTAAATGGAGGGAACAGTAAAACGTAAGACAATCCTGTTGGTGTATCCCAGTGAGGCAAAAATAAACAAACTGATTTATGCATAATTTATAGCACTATACTCAGAGGTTAAAGTAGGCCTGAATGATCTGGAGCGATGTTTTTGGTCCAGATGTCCATAAGCTGTGGGCACAGTATTTCAGCATCTTGCTAGCACAGCAGAAGAGAAGTGAGCATAAAGGAAGTAATGTTTTAAAGTGGCAGGTCATTTAAAATGCAACATTTCTAACAGCTCAACAAAGAAAAGAAAGAAAAGAGGTTATTTTTAAAGGTAAGGACTGCTCAATGACATTTGGTAAACTGGAAATTTAAAGCTTACATGTAATGTCCTCGTTAATTTTAGAGTTTGTTAATCAGATATTGGATCTATACATGATGTGTTGCTGATGTTATGTTTTTGTTTTTTTTTCATATTGTGAAACATCCTGTAAAACAAATTGAAGTATACTAACTTTATACTTTATTCAGAGGTTTAGTGCAGGTTAAGCAGGTTAGTTTGCATTACTGTGGTGAATTCACAGCAGTTGACTATGTTGGACTGGTACAGAGTAGATGTGGTGTTCATGGTCAGTGTTAGATTGCATCAAGGGTAGCAGACATCAATTTGATTTTAATCTGATGATGCTGATTAGATTCACTCCCAGAATTACACCTTTATTTCAGCTTTATAGTGTCTAGAGGTGGGAAATGAGCCATGATAGCTCATAGAACGTCAGCTGACCACAGCCTGTACACAAAGAGACTCTACTGGAGCTCACAGTAGAAATTATTGTGACATTTCTAAGTGATTCTTCCCCACACTGCACCACTACTCCCAATCTTAGGGCTTCTCTACCTGACAAATCTCACTCTAACCCCTGACTATACTTATTTTTCTCTTTAGGTGTGAAGGCATTCACCCATCTACAGCGCACAGCTGCCTTTTTTAAAAATTCCCTTATTTCTCTGCTCGTGTCCTACACAACAGATGTTCAAGCTGTGTGAATTCATTAGAATGAGAATTTAGGTTGAAATAAAGTTTGTATTCCCTTGTATTAATGTTATTTTATTATTATATTAGTATAACATGAGGTTCAGATAGCTTTTCACAAAAAAAGCTGGTGAAAATGCCTTCCAAAGAGCTATTTTTTACTTTTATACTTTGAGTACTGTAATAAGGACCCAGCCACACACAGCCTTTGCAGGGCAGAAGAATGGTTTATTTACACCACAATGTTATGTACACGTCTGGAGAGGCTTTTCAGTCTCGTCCTCTCTAGTTCAGTTCAGTTCTCCTTTTCCTGGTCCCAGCGTCCTACTAAATAGGGAAACCCTGATGGACCTGAGGAGGGCCAGCTGTGTCGGCCAGCCTTCCCTGGTACTGCCCCCTGAACCCACTGCTCCACCCCTCCCCTGCAGCTGAGCCACAAACCACACCCCGCCATAAGTACATTTCAGAGCCTGTACTTTTTTGCTTTTAGTTGAGTAAAGAAGTTGAATCAGTACTTCAACTCTTACCAGAGTATTTTAACACAAGTATCTCTGCTTCTGCTTAAGTGAAGAATGTCTGTACTTTTGCCACCTCTGGCTTATACACATACACACCAACCTCAGTAGTTGGAAGTATGGCTACTTAACCGTTGTAACTAATATACATGTTAGGTCCCCTGTAATCAGCTACTTAACCTTTGATATAATGATGCCATTCCACAGAGTAAAAAACATGCTGCTGAAATCAAACTGTGTGTTGGAGGCCTTCGGGAATGCCAAGACCAACCGTAATGACAACTCCAGCCGCTTTGGCAAATACATGGACATCAATTTTGACTTCAAGGGAGACCCCATCGGAGGCCATATTAACAACTACCTGCTGGAGAAGGTATGCATCCCATTTGGTAAAGGCTTTGTTCACTGATTAGTACACAACAATCCTAAAATATTTTAAGTACATGTGCAAAGGTTTTCGGCACTAAAAAGTGGAGTTTGTCAAAGTATTTGGCAAGTAGATTGTTCCAAGCATCTTGCCACAGACCTGTGGATTTAGGCAGTCTCAGTCTATTCTTTCTGTTCATGCAATTCCAGAGTGACTGCCTGACATACTGACCTATCTAGTTATTGTTATACATTTGTAAAGCAGAATTATGCAGTAACATTACAGAGCTTTTTTTGGTTGACTTTGCTTCAAGAAAAGTGTCATGTGACACCTTTTTTGTTAATTTTCCAAACAGTCCAGGGTAATTTTCCAGCAGGAAGGCGAGAGGAGCTTTCACTCATTCTACCAGGTAAATATGTGTGCACCTGTGTTTATTTGCATGTAATTATTGATTTTGTTTGTTAAAGGTTCCCTGTGGAGTTTTAGAACTTTGGGCCTTGTTTTTGCTTCTCATGCATGTACATATGGATTTCCATGAATGCAAATACAGTGGTGTCACATTATTCCAGTGATCAACAGCAGGCAGTAGTGCAACAATAAACACTGTTGTGTGCAAGCAAAGTAGACCGCAAGCTAGTAAACACTGATGAAAACAGTCAGCTCTGCAAACAGGTTAGTTGGACCCCAAAGATAGACAACACATTTTGGCAGGAAAATCTGGATGAAAACACAATTTTAGTTTATTTTTAGAAAAGCTCCACAGGGTCCCTTTTTTAGTATGCAAAATATGAAACTCAGCAGCAGGATTCTGAATCCTTGCCGCATTTCTGAGTCATCAACAGACCTTTTGTTCCCAAATGTAGGAGGATAGTGAGTTGAGTTTGTTTGATGTTGAGTTTATTTGTTTATTTATTAGGAACAACTTTGGCTGTAACACAAAGCACAGCTAGTCTTCCTGGGGTCCATTTTAAAAATATACATCAACACATTTCAAAACAACACTAACATTCCACTCATGTCAATAAACACGCAAAAAAAAACAATACAAAAACAATAATGGCAATCTGTCTTGATGCATGCTCAATCATCCAGGTAAGGAAATCCCAGAAAGTAAACAATGGTAATAGTCATTGAGGTAAGTTCCACAGGCGTTGGCTTAGTGATTTCTTAAATGAACCTCTTTGCTTCATGTTGTTCGGGAACTCGTTCCAGAGACACCGACAGTTCTCTTATTACAAAAGAAATGTGGCATAGATTTCACAAATAACAAAAGACATGCCTTTAAGTTATCATCAGTAGTGAGCCCAGATAATTGTTTATGCATCTGCAGAACTAGTCTGGTTGCCGTGTCCTGCACAAGCTGTAGTTTTTTTGTTTTGTTTTTTTAAATAATTTTCAGCAAATTATTGGGCAATAATCCAAATGTGACAGAATAAGTGATCGGACAACATTAAAGCTTGCTAAGCACTGGGAGAATACTAATAGGTCTGCAATTTGAACCAGTAAAACAAGCTTTTTTTATTTTTTAGGTAAGGATATAATTTTAGACACCTTCCAGAGCTCAGGAAAAGTTCCACTGAGTAAACATCTATTTGTTTTTCTAAATGCATTAAATTCATAAAAGATTAGCGTGCTGATGGCTCAGGCTACAGCATATGTGTATTATATATGAGTAAACATGTCAGAAGTTTCAAACACAAAGTCTCCCTTTTTCTTTGTGAACCTTCATTAGCTGCTCAGAGGAGCTCCAGACTCTCTTTTACGCTCACTTCACATCCAGAAGGACCCAACAGCATACAATTACATCAAAGTTGGAGGCCAGCTTAAGGTAGGCTGGGCAATTTATATACATTGCAATTCACATATGAACTTTGTTGTGGTTTTGTTCTTATAAATTTAACTATTAAGATGTGTTTATAGAACTGGCAAAGCATGAAAACCCCTAAAAGAATGTCAGCATGACAGTAAGTTTGTTTGCACTGGGATGAATACAATCAAACACATGACTTACAGATGTGCCTTTCCTCGCCACAGTTTACAAGCTTTTTTTGAAACAAACCACGAAAGTCCCATATTTGGAGCACAAGTGGAAAAAATCATTTAATTGATTAATAATTCAAATCCACTGTGCATTACATTTATTGTGGTCTCTTGAGATATGCTTTAATTTAGAGTTCTGCTGTGTGTTGCCATCTTTGCATGAGCTTAATGAGTAGGAAAAAAAACACTTGACAGCAACAAATTGCCTGACGATATGGAACAAAACACCACCAAGCAGCTGAGGTGGCGGTTTGTACACTGTGTGCCTCAGCGACTCCTATTTTTATAGCAAAACATCCCAGCTCAGTGCACGTTTGTTATTTAATTAACAAGTGATATCCTGACTGAATTAATTAGAAGCGAAAGGAAAAAGCACCAAGACTAAACAGAAAAACATTGTATACTAACATCTGTGTTTGTTTCATTGCACCATTTAAAGGAATAAATGTTGAAAAGATGTTACTCAGGCTTTGCTGATTGTTTCCTGTTTCCTTCCAGTTATTTGTTTTGATCCGCCTCCACCGTCTCTTTTTTTTTCTCTCCAGTCTTGCATAAATGATGGTGCTGATTTCAAAGCTGTAGCTGATGCCATGAAAGTGATTGGTTTTACAGGGGACGAGATTCAGACTGTTTACAAGATCCTGGCCACCATCCTGCATCTGGTAATATCCAGTAATACTATAGCTCTGCCTATTTGTTATGCCAGCTGTGTCCCAGTGTAGAAACTCTTATTACTTTTGTTATTATTATTTTTATATTACTTTAGACAAGGGGGCAGCACGGTGGCGCGGTGATTAGTACTGTTGCCTCACAGCAAGAAGGTCCTGGGTTCAAAGCCATCATCTGGCCGGGGCCTTTCTGTGTGGAGTTTGCATGTTCTCCCCGTGTTTGCGTGGGTTCTCTCTGGGTACTCCAGCTTCCTCCCACAGTCCAAAGACATTCAGTTAATGGGGTTAGGTTAATTGGTGATTCTAAAATGCCCATAGGTGTGAATGTGAGTGCGAATGGTTGCCTGTCTCTCTGTGTTGGCCCTGTGACAGACTAGTGACCTGTCCAGGGTGTACCTGCCTCTCACCCTATGGCAGCTGGGATAGGCTCCTGCCCCCCCCCCCGCGCGCGCCACCCTGAATTGGATGAGCGGAAGAGAATGGATGGGTGGATGGATACTTGGGACAAATGAGAATAATGATATGCCCAGCCATAACACTAAATCCAATTGGCTAATACTGTGTAGTTCCTCATCCTGCAACCAAAACTGCTCTGACTCTTTTGAGTAGATGGATATGGGACCGCTGGGGTTGGCAGGGGATTGTTTGGGTCCTGTGGGTTAGATGTGGGGCCTTTGTGAATCAGGGTTGTTACAGTTCATCTTACAGGTACTCAATCAGACTTTGATCTGTGGAGTTTTAGAGAATGGGTGAAGACTTTGGGCCTTTATGGTGGTCCTAAATACAATCCTTAGCAGTGTAGTGGGGTGCATTGTTCTGCTGTGGGAGGCCACTTCAGTCAGGGAGAGGTGCGTAAGGTCTACAAGAATGATTAGTTGGGTGGTATGGGAGTCAGACATGAATACAAGAACCCAAGATTTCCCCTGCAGATTGCTTTGGAACAAGATGATCAGTTATTCAGTGCACCTGTCAGTGGTTTTATTGATGTGGCTAATTTGTGCAAGGTGAATGAGAATTTGAAGCTGCATCTGTTTATTTTTGTCACTGTATATAGAGTTTGGATCATATACCTTTGTTAAGACCCTGCTTTCAGTCTCTATACTAACTTCCATTCTAGTCTACAGACATAAAATTTGCAACAATCTTTGCATCTCACTCCTGGCAAGAAAGAGTATGGTCCCATTTCTCAAAATGTGGAACTTTTTACTTTCTTGCCGTACTCAGCCATTGTCTTTGTCTTATATTTTAGGGAAATTTGACATTCGGAGTGGACGGTGATGTGACCCTGATAGAGAACACAAAGCTGGTCTCTGTGATCAGAGAGCTGCTGTCTACCAAGGAGGAAAACGTGGAAAAGGCGCTGCTTTACCGCACAGTAGCCACGGGTCGGGATGTCATCGAAAAACAGCACACAACACAAGAGGCCAGCTACGGACGGGATGCACTAGCCAAGGTTATTGCTGTGAAGACTTGAAATGTTGATGGTGGCCCATGGGCCAGCACCTGTACGGTTGTGACATTTTACTTAGTGCTTGGCGATATTTTTACTGCTGTTCACACTGATTCACACTTGCATGAGTCACAATGTTATGACTCCAGACAGAGGTTGGAGTCTGTGGAGGATGTAATGTATGTGGGCAATTTCAGGACCTGCACTGTGGGCTATGAACAAGTCTGACTCACTCATATTTTGGCATTTAACTTCTGTAACTGTTAATTGTGCACTGGGTGATCCTGTATCCAAGAGCAAGGCACTTGCTCACCAGCGTGCAGCCAAGAAGTCCAAAACAAACCTCTTACACTTAGATTTTGTTGTCCACAGGCAATGTATGAGCGCTTGTTCTGCTGGATTGTGGGTCGCATCAATGACATTATTGAAGTGAAGAACTATGACGCCAGAGTCCACGGGAAAAACACTGTCATCGGGGTTCTGGACATCTATGGTTTTGAGATTTTCCAGAACAACAGGTTTGGATGAGAAAGAATAATCCCTAAAATAAAGAAAATTTCCAATACATTTGTCTTCGTTATTGGTTGTGAAACACAACAAGGATTACAACTCTGTTTACACCTATTAATATGTGTGGTTGCATTGATAAGCAAATATTTACATTTAATCTCACTGTTCTATGTGCTGCAGCTTTGAACAGTTCTGCATCAACTACTGTAATGAAAAGCTGCAGCAGCTCTTCATCCAACTGGTGCTAAAGCAGGAACAGGAGGAGTATCAGAGGGAAGGCATCCCCTGGAAACATGTAAGAAGGAAATACTGTGTTTCATTTTTTAGTTCATGTGATTATTAACATGTTTTCATTAAAGATCCTTTCATACATGCTTATATGGTATTTCATATGACTGCTTGTATATTTTGATTTTAACATGGTTTCTTTTATTCCTTTGTGTCCTTTATTAGATTGATTACTTCAATAACCAGATCATTGTTGACTTGGTGGAACAGCAGCATAAGGGCATCTTTGCTGTGCTGGATGAAGCCTGTATGAATGTGGGCAAAGTCACTGATGAGGTTTTTCTCCAAGGACTCAATGTCAAGCTGGCCAAGCATGCCCACTACACCAGCCGCAAGGTAGGAAAAATGAAGTACATGTTTTTTTTAAATTTTTTTACTGCTTTACAGTTTCCTCTTCTTTAACTGGGTCAAAAGTCTGATTGCTGCCTGGCTTTCTGACCATGTTTAATGTGTTTGAAACTGCTTTGAGTTCTGCATTTCACATTGGTACCCTTTAGTAGTAATAGTACTCATAATTCTGCATTTGTGGGATATTTAGCTAATGTTAGACCATCAGCTTAAATCCTTATTGTGTCATTGTGCTGCAGCAATCAGTGAATGGATAAAAAAAATCACAAAGCACCTATTTTGCTACTTAATTATTTGAGCTGTTTATCAAAAAAAATCTCAAATATGGGGATGTGTGTCATATAGTATAATAAACTGAATATTTTTTGGACTGTGATTTCAGCAACTTTTTGACATTTTATTGGCAAATAATAAACAAATTGGCAGATTAATCACTGCAAAAAACAGGCTGGCTGCAGCCTTCATCTCAATGCAGAACATATTGACATGGAATATTTGCGGTTATCTAAAACAGAGTTTGTCTGTAAAACTAGACACTTATCAACAAACCTTAATGTAAAAAATCAAGGCCACTATCTGCTTGTAATGATGCATTGTGTGGCTACAGTAACCTGAGAACAGCAGAGGGCAGATTACACTGTGCAGTAGCGATTAGTGCTTGGGGAAGAGACTGAACATGATCCTGTTAGCTTTAATACTCAGGCAGGCTTTACAGTCTAATTCACTCTAATGGTCTGTGCAGACCGCTAGACAAAACATAAGCCAATTTAATTTGCAAACATCCATGCTTTCTCTGTGGGATCAGATGGCTTATGATGAGGTTAAAGTAACTGATCTGGGTTGTGTGTAGTTAGGTTATTTTTTTTTAATGCTGTTTAACATGTAAAAGGTTGTTTGGGGCAGTGTGTTCAAATCACAGCAGTTTTTATTTGGAGGGCTGCAGTTTTCTGTGTGGACACAAGGGGGCATCAGCTGTTAGCGAAAGAGCTTGCTGGAGTCTGACTCAACACTTTGCACAAGTGATGTCACTTGCAGCCAATGAGAGTTTGTGGAGCTGGTGCTTTGCTGTGTTGGAATAAGTGGTGGAGGATGCGTCTTTACAAATGTATGAGGAGAACCATGCAGAGAAAAAGAGAAGAAGAAAAGGAGAGGGGAGGGAGAGGGTGATACAGTGAAAATGACTGATGACAGGTGGTAGGTAAACATCTCCGTATATTTCTGGGCAGCGTACTGTGGATCAAAATACTTAAAGCAACAGGCTACAAAGTAAGTCACTGTGTCAAAACGGTTGAAAGGCTACATAGTCCCATGTGATGTGAAGAAAGAATACTGAACGGTAGGCAGTGAACCCTGCAGATGCTGTTGTAGTTCAAAGTGAATGAAGTGCACAGTGATATAGAAACTGTGAATAAAGCCAGGCTGAGTCAAAATCGGGTAAAGATTGAACTGCAGGGTTTATTGACTTGTGAAGCTTCCCTTCTTCTTATCATCTTGGAGTCAATATTTCCCTCACCATCACTCTTCTGCTACTCTCCGACCTCCTCCTCCTTCTGGCTTTGAAAGGCATGTGACATAGTGGGTTTGAATGTAAAGTGACCCAGCTGTTACTTCCTGGAAACAATATTGGCATGAATCAATATTATCCAGAGATCCTTCCTTCCTGCACTGCCTGGAATACTGTACAGTGTGGAGGCTGTTAATGTTCCCAGACAGTATTACCATAATGAGTGAATTGTTGGGGCCTTTACTCAATCTCCGGGGCATTTTGGGGGGAATAGACGGTGTGTATTACCATTTAGATGAACATTTTTTCAAAATTTAATTTGTCCAGAGTCCACAAGAGATGAGCTTTCCAAGTAACATTTAATACAGAGAAGATGATCCTGTGAATTTTTTAAAACAAAAACCAGCAGTTAAATCAAATGTGCTGTTTATTGCAACGGCATGAAAGTGGATAGACTGAAATGTAGCTTCTGTCTTCTCCTTTGTAACATATATAAGTACTTTATAAACACTGATAAATGTTATATAAAACCCTTCACAATCTGGTTGTAAGTAGTCCTCTCAGTTGTATTTCTATAGCTTTCCACCTGCCCTCAGTTTAGGTTTGATGTACCCTATAGAAAAACAACAAAAATATTGACAGGGATACAAGTGTGAAAGTGGGTTTTGCCTCTAACATATTTGAAGCTTCTAGCCTGTCTGATCCAGTCTCTCCTCATACTGTATATACTTTTAGGTTATTTGCCTGGAGCCTTGCGATGCTTTCCCCAGTCCTGAATGGAACAGCAGCAAAGAGATAAAACATCTCACTGCATTGCAGCCTTATTTGCTTTTTGTGATTGTAAATAGACTTTCAGACCTAATTAATGCCACTATGCCATTTGAACGATGAAAAAAAATCATAGTGGGATAGACATCTACTGGTTTATGAAATGAACAGATTTACCCTGTTGGTATTTTTTCGTACCTTCAGTCACTTCATTCTGATGTCACAGTCACCATGCCTGTGCACATCTTTTTTCGTATTGCACTGTTAATGTTAAAATATTTTCATATACGTATCTGCAGAAACTGTTTTAGTTAAATATAGAACTTGGGTTTTGGTGTTTAAAGAATGTAAAATGGATTTAAGGCATTGTATAGTGTATCAAGATATGGGTTTTTTTTTTTTTTTTTTTTTTG
>VUQS01034808.1:0-10386 GCA_015108495.1 Heterochromis multidens | reverse complement strand
ACACCTTGGCTCATGTGACGACTCACATGATCAATAGTGGGTTAACGACCACCTCTCAAGAGACAACCCCCACTAGGGTTTAAATACCTTGGACTCCCCACCATTTGGTTTTAGAACTGAAGAAGCCTTTTGGATGAAAGGTGAAACATCTTCAAACAACTTAAAGAAGTCCAGTTGCCTTCTTTCAAACTCTTAGACAGGAACTAGGAACTTGGAACTAGAAGCTAGAAACTAGAAACTAGAAGCTAGAAACTAGAAACTAGAAACTAGAAACTAGAAACTAGAAACTAGAAACTAGAGCACACAGCATGAGGGGATGTACAACGAGGACAAATGCAACAAAGAACTGGGGGAACTGCAGACAAGGTATACATACAGAATAACGAGCAGGATTACAAACAGGTGAGGAACACAGCTGGAAACAATCAGGGGTAACAAGACAAGGGAAGCAAAAATTAACATGACGCACACAAGACCAGAGACTGTCAAAATAAAACAGGAACTAATACAGACACATTGAAACTAAGACACAAGAACTTGACCATGAGAATAACAGAGAAGGAAAACACGACAGTCTGGGGGGAGACAAACGAATGAAACTGAGACACTGAAGACAGAACACGGAGACGAGACAGACTGGACAGGAAACTAAACCAAAAACCTATAACCAAACTCAGAAGTACAAGAGAATAATTTACACTGAAACTAAACATAATCATCTTGTACATATTCAAAGAAATAAACAACAAGTTCAGAAAAAACTCAAAAAGCTGGGTCAAAGACCCAGAACCATGAAAGATACACGTGTTCAACTGCTTGTTAACGCAAATGCCTAATCTGCCAATCACATGGCAGCAACTCAGTGTATGTAGGTATGTAGACATGGTCAAGATGATATACTGAAGTTTAAACCAAGCATCATAGATGAGGAAGAAAGGTGATTTAAGTGACTTTGAATGTGGCATGCTCTGTACACCACCACAGTGGATTCTAATTTAAACAATAAAGATGTGATTAAAGTGCAGACTTTTGTCTTTGATTGGTTAATGACTTTAAGAAAACTTTAACTAACTTTGACCTATACTAACATAATTTTAAGTACAGGGATTGTTTTTAATACTTGGATTAAAAGTAATGTAACTGTAACTGTAATGTACCCTCCAGAGTTTTGCAACATTTGGCTATATAGACCTGCACACTTTGGAATTTATCCTTCTACTTTTATCAGCAGTCACATCATGAATACACATTAGTATGGGGCATGGATGACCAGGAGAAAGTAAAATTTTATTGCATAAATACTGATAATTAGGAACTATGGAAGTAAATTAGCTTTTTTTTTTTTTTTTTTTGCTAAAATCTGGCATGCTTACATCTTATGTTTTTATATTAATGTCCAGTGAAATGCACTGTCTCTGATAAATAAAAAAAAAATGAAATAAAATACTGTGCATAAGTCTTTACCCACCCCTCATTTCAAAGAGCAAGACTTTCTTGTACTTTTTTTAAAGTGGTCTTAAGCAATAGCTCTCCAGGCTTTCTCATTTTCAGTCCAGTCTTTGTACCTGACCATTTTCAAAAGAATGTCTTTTTTTTTTGTTAAGCCTCTTAGCACTGATCTATAAATCATTCAAGCATAAAAGAGGCACCTAACTCAAGGGATGAACCAGTGTTGTGTCAACACATAACAGACAACTTAGCAAAGAACCAATTTTAAATTATATCTTTAGCTACTTTGTTACTTGCAAAAACACATCATTTGTTCCCATTTCTTTAGTTGACCTGACACAGGACCTGAGAGATGCACCTGTACGGAGGAGGTCAGGACAGAGATACAACAGTGAGTGTCTACAGCCATCTTTTAAACACAGTGGAGGCTTTGCCATAGTTTGGGGCTGCATTTTAGCCAGTGGTGTTAAAGATCCTGGCAAAATTGATGTAACTATGAATGCAGAAAAGGACAGTCAGATTTTGATCCACCATACAATACTTTTTGGAAAGCATCTGATTGATTCATTTTTTAATATGACAATGATGCCAAACACACAGTTAAAGCATACCTGGATAGAAAAACACACAATGGAAACTATCAGTCATGGATTGGCCTCCCCAGAGCCCGGACCTCAACATTGAAGCAGTGTGAAATCATCTTGACAGAGAATGAAACAAAAAAGCAGCCAACATCCAAAGAAGAGCTTTGAATGTCCTTCAAGAAGCCTGGAGATCTATTCCTGAAGACTACTTAAAGAAATTACTAGAAAGACTTTTGCACAGTATTGCATATTAATAAAAATGTATTTAAAACATTTTTAATGGGAAAATAAGTGTTTGATAAAGTTATTGGATGTGGTCATGCTGACCTTGGATTCTTTTTTATTGCTAATGATTTATACAAATTGTGGGGTATGAGGCATGAACTTGAAGTGGAACATTAGAGTTTGAGAACCATTGGGCTAACACAATTTCCAGAAAACCTCGTTAGAAATTATTAATGGATAAAACTAAGTTGCGTGTGACATATTTTGATTACAACAATAAATACTGAACAAAGCAAATTACTAAAATATCAAATCAATATTCTGAAGTTTGATTTACAATATTTATTCTAATATGAAGGTATAGTAAATTTAAGTTGATTAACACTATCAGACAATAGTGTGATTCATTCTTAAACAGTGCTGAAAGGAGAGCAATGACATTCTGATTAATGTTAAAGAGATTTTATTATTTGATTAATCATAACAGTGCTTTGCTCATTAGTTTAATACCACATTCATTTTCAAGGACTTCATGAACAGTTGACCCCAGTATTAACTGCCCCTGGAATGTGCATTCACTGTCTTAATCAGTTCAGTATAACAAAAGAGCATAAGCTTTTTCAGACAATATGGGCAAAATACAAGCAGGATGCATGAACGATTTGTTGTCATATGCCCATCTCCTTTTTCTGTAAATATTTGTGATATTTTTTGCATATAAAGGACGTCAAAAAGCAAGGCAATATTACTGAAATGACACGGGCAACCAATAGTGATGCTGTATATATAGGATAAAACTACAAAAGTAATGTAGTGCTCTAGTATGGTAAATACATATGTTTTCACAATACATGCAAAAATTATATATATTATTCGACAGTTTTCCTAAAGACACTACTGCCTGTTATACAAGTATTCACAACATGAACTGTGCCAGAATTTGCACATGAACTCGTCTTCATTTTCACTGTCATTATAAAGTGAACATAATTCACTGATTCCACCTGTTTTAGTAGTAGAGATCTTCACCAAGATATTCACTTTAAATTTACTGTCCAGCATTAAACAGCTTCTTTCTGCCCTCCATACCAGACATGGCATCCACATTCTTCCGCCAGTCAGTCACTTCCTCTTTCTGCAGGGTGATAGTACAGTTAGTGCAGTCTAATGCAGGGAAAGTTGGGGATACATGCTTTTTAATATCAAAATACTGCAGGTATAACAATACATTCACTGCACTAAATATTAGTGCCTCACACACTGTTTAACTTTAAGCTTTGTAGCACTCCACAAATACAAGTTTCAAAGGCAGAATCTGGACATATTTTAATAATCCTACCAGCAGTGTACTTACTTTGTTGTATATATTCAGGACTCCTAAGTAAATAATATGAATTAACATACGCATTGCACTTGCTCCGCTTACTTTTTCCTCCTCTTTCTTCACAGTCTTGAGGTTGGCCTTGAAGTCCACAGACTCTTTGACCTTAGAGCCCAGCAGAGCTCCCAGCATGGCATCAGCAGACACCCGCACCCTCCTCAGATTGGGTCTCTTCATTTTGCCTTTCAACTCAAAGATCTTTTGAGACAGGTCCTGTATCTTTTTTCCAACACAGATAATAAACCCTCAACATTACCCTGTAGAAGTTTTGCTCCCCAGTGGCTATTGAATGTACAGTATGTATCCCATAAGATTGTGTTTAAAACACTTAATGTGAAATAGCATGCAACTTAAATAGTTATTTACAAATAATGCTTACCTCCTTGTCATTTTTTGTCACTTTAACAGCAATATCATACCGCTCTTCATCAACCACATCGATTTTCTGATGTAGCTCCTTGCAAAGAATCTGTGAATAGAAGATTTTAGTATATCAGACATAATGTGGAAACTAGTTTTAATCTAAGTGGTTTGGATAATTTCATGGAAAAACTGGCACGGAACAATATGTATGTGCAATGTTTTGGTAGTAAAATACATGATACAGTAATGTATATGAATTTGTCTGATCCACAGATAATCTAAAGAGTTTCTGGGAATAGTTTTCACTGGAAATATTTTCTAATGTTACTAATGGTAAATTGTTGACATTGAGGTCTGTGGATTCTTCTGATAAAGTGAGGCATTGTTTTTTACAAGATGAATTGCTGTTGAGGTTTTAAAATTTAATTTTCCAATGCTTTCAGTACCACAAACTAAATTATAATGACTGTAACTGAATTTGGCAACCAGCAAAATTCTCAGTGATAGATATCTCAAGAACTTAGCGAATAAATTAAAACTAATTGTTTGTGACTGGATATCTCACAAAGTAGGTGGGAAAAAGCAATCTGGTGCAACTGACGCTTTTAGACAGTTTCAGGATTTTATGTTCATTTTCTTTATGTCACAAAAAAAAAAACTAAAACCTTCATGCTTCAGTGATAAATGTACCTGTAGATCCTGCAAAGACAGACCAGAGATTTGGAGGGCTGGCAATCTCTCAGCAAGGATCCTCTCTCGTTCATCTTTTTTGAGTTGTTTTTCCTTCTCCAGCATAGTCATGGCCTTCTTTAGCAGTTTGGTCTGGTGCACATGCAGGGTGACATCTCAGTCAAACACACAGTATATGGTTTACAGCACTTCAAGAATATAAATTCCTAAGATTAACACGCAGTTAGAAATAAGATACCTTCAAGAACAGCCGGCGAGATGCAGAGATTTTTGGCTTTGGTTTCTGGAAAAGAAGACAGTGTTCATTTTATTAATTCAGGCTTAAATGTATTGAATCAGCTGTTATTCTGTTTTGTAGATTTTGATTTTGTGGTGTGCATAATTTCATTATTTGGATTAGAAAATTGACTCATTAATGTCATCAGTGAAGACAGGGTTAAAGTGTTGAAGGCATAGCTGCTGGGATGCCAACTTTAAATCCAAGTGATTAATCTCATTCATTGACAACAAAACTGACAGCTGAAATCAACTCACCGAAGGCCTTTACAGTTTGGAACAAGGTGTCCATTATGCAAGAAGATGGAGAGGAAGTGCTTCTGTTAGACTGTTGGAATCTCACATAATAAATGTTAAGGTGTAATTAAACTTAATGGTTATACATACGCTTCAGACATGGTTGTAGTCTTGGGTTCCCCTTTGTTTAATCTATAAATATAAGAAAAGAAAAGTGAGAAGAACATTTGTATTTTTAAAATTTTTTAATTTAGGAGCCTCATATACTGTAGCCACTGTGGGTTGTGTGTACACAGAAGGGGACATAAACAGTGTGTGACATTGTCTAAAGGTCAAACCTATGACTTAAAAAAATCCTTGCTCAAACAAATCCAAAAATGGTTATAATAACCTGGTAGGTTATTAGTGGGAAAAAAAAAACATACACAAAGACTAAAGAGGAGATTTGTAAAAGTAAAACACATAAATCAAATGGACACTGTTGTGTGTTAGTTACAACTTCAACTTGGACATCTGTTAGAGATCAGAGGAAGCCACAGATCTTAGATTTAGAAAAGAAATCTCCTGCTTGACTCTCAAGTTAAGAGCTTTTACATTTCTCTTACTAATTAAAAATATGATACTTGGTTTTAAGCAAATAATAACTGTCATGACATAAATTCTGTTTTAGAGGAAATTTTCATCTATACTTTTTGTCAGTATACTATAAAAAAATATTGATAAAATGAGAATGGCAACAAAATGTTGAGTATATTGCAATAAATTTTTTTGTTTCATCATCCCTTGATTATCTTGTATTTCAAAATAAAATCCTTACCTTGTACTGTAGGTGACAAATACTCACAGGGGTCTTTTTCTGAGACTAGAAGGAAAGAAAGAGGGTAGATATATAGATTCCAGTGCTCATGTGAGTGGCTCACTAAAATAGATCCTCAGTCCTCACCATTCTTGCACTGCATCTCTCATATACCATATGTAAGAGGTGTGAAAGTTCTTTCAGGGATTGTCCGTCTGTGATCTTCTTAGTGGCTTCATGCTAAGGAGGAGAGTGAAATTTGAAGAAGCTTTAGTCTGTTGTTATATGTGTTCAGTTAAAGTTGATCTCATATCCAATCCAAAAAGAATATTCAGTTATACAGTGTAAAATGCAAGAATTATTGTCTTGTTGTGTAGTCAATAAACCAAATATGCATATAACTTCACGCCCTCTGCAAAAACATTAACAAACACTGATAACAACAATGATACTTTTTAACTTTTTAGAAATATCTTTAATAACCAATGCATTTTGATCATCTAACTAATGACATGGTCTCTCATAACAACAGCTAACTCACTAGCAGTTGGTAATTTATGAGGGACAAACAACATTTCTCCAGAATCTGCACGCTATACTGAAGCTCAGGGCATTGCGATGATTTCAAAGAATTATGCTGCCATCACAAGGCTGAAGAGCAGAACTGCTGCAAAAAGTGCATGCATCATTAATACACAGCAGTCAATGGCAAAAAAAAGGTTTTCTGAAATTACTGAGGGATATTAAAATCAGCATTCTGTTAGAATACACTACTACATTAAAGCAATCAGCCAGAACACCAAAACCACTGAGAGGCGAAGTGAAGAACTCCCTTAATGCTCTGCTTGGAAACCTTGGGTCCTGGCATTCATATGGTTGTTACCTTGACCTCTACTATCTGCCTTAACATGGGGTAGCATTTTTCTACAACAGGACAATGCACCCCCGCACATGGCAAAAATAGCTGTAGAAACACAAAGAACCTCAAGCACTGAGTCTGGCCTCCACACTCTCCAGATCCCAAACCAAATGAACATCTAAAAGATCTGCCAGAGCACACTTTATCATCAGTGGCCCTACCCCACAACCCACAAGAGCCAAAGATACCATCTCCAAAATCCATGATACCCTAGAGGTGCTATGTCCATGCCCTGACAGGTCAGAGCTGTTTAGGTGGCATGAGGAGGACCTACACAATATTATTAAGGTGGTATTAATGTTGTAGCTGATTGATGTTTAATACCAAATGATAATTTTTTTCTAACTGAAGAAAACTTTAAGTTAAAAAGTCCCTAATCAGCAAGTGTTGCTTTTCCAAGAGTCACTTGGTTTTAAAGGTCTTTGTTCTACTTGCTGTTCATAAAACAATGTAATATATATTTCTAGGCTTAATAATCTAGGCTTCCCTTTCATCTTCTTTCAAGTTCGCCTTCTTGAACTTTGAATCTCCATCCATCCATCCATCCATCCATCCATCCATATTGTTTACGTTATTAATCAGTATGTCAACTTGTAATTTACCTTAAAATCATAGTTGGAAGTTTACTCTTTGCTTTTGAAATAGTTAAATATTAATAATAATTTAATTCTCTATCTGACAGTCTTGCTCAGCAGATCGAGATTACTCAGATCATTTTGGTTAAAAGCTCTGGAAAATGCTAGTGAATGGATCTTGAGTTGAAGAGTTGAAGCTTTTTGATGCTGCTAACTGTTATTATGAGTTGTTTAGATTCTGTAGTGGAACAATTGTTACAGGATACCGTACTTTTCTCATGTTTTTAAACTCCCCTAAAGGCAGCTCTTTACAAAAACATCTGTGTTTTTAAAGCACACACATAATTTAATAACTACTGCTGCATAAATAAAATATGCAGAGAAAACTATTTTAATTGTTACTTTAACAGATTAATTTGTGGTTAGGAAGTAATATCTCTTTTACTGGCAGTGAACCTCATGATTGCACAACACCCCATTTTTGACATGTATCCAATTTATTATTGGTCTAACTCTAATTTAGAATCTACATGTAAATGTCTGTTATTTTCTGTGTCATTATATCAGAATAATAGCTGTTTGGCTCCAAACTAATTAGCTTTCCATAATTTACTGCTGTGTTGTATCTTGGTGTAAACCCACTGAATAATGCAACCTTTGAGTCACATATAAAATTTCCATGGGTTACAGAGGAATACTGTAGGTCATGTTCTCACAGCCAAATTGTTCCCAATTTGCCCAGCTACAACACAAATTTGAACTTTGCTGAAACCAAAATAACTGGAGATACGGTTTGGTGCTATTCCAAAGTCAGAGAGTGAATGGTTTGAACAGCAATGATATTTTATGAAAAGGTTTGCTCAGGGTTATGAATCTACAGTTTTCTGAATCCTTAGCTACTCCAGCTTCACAGAATCTGTTGTTTCTCATCGTTTAGCTGCAGGCTGCAGGCCTGTTCAGTCTCACCTCTTTCAAAGCACTATTTTTGGCTGCTTTTATTTCTCTCAGAACTACATTCACTCTGAAGATTTAAAACAGAATTTAAGGAAAGTGAATATAGGGAAAATTGCTTTATATTAAATCATACTGGCACCTAAGAAGCCAGGAACAAGTTTAAAATGGCTTTGTGCTTCTGTTCTACATTGATATGCTGTTATAGTCATGCTGCCACTTGGAGGTAGTATTTATTAATTTTGCCGTCATAGTAGAGTAATTTGATAGTAACATTTCCAAAAACACTTTTCTTGCTATTCACCTTGTTGATGTTTTTTTAGAAAGTTTGAGGCTGATGTCATACTGGATCTCATTAGTCATGTGGTCTATCATGTGGTATATCATGTGGAATATATCAACAGAGTTTTGATTAGAGGAAAGGAAAGGAAGTAAAATACCTGTAGTTCCTGCAAAGACAAACTGGACAGATTTAGAACAGGAACTCGCTCTGTCAGAGCAGCTTTTCTCTCCATCATTTGATCAGTTCCCCCCTGGCAATAGTATAATCTGAGGAGAAAAAAACAGAAAAAAATGCATTAAAAAGGATGTTTTTTCTTATTTGAAATATTAAATGCAATGCTTAAATATAATGCTTACACACATTAATTTCTCACATTATAGTATCGCTCCAGATGGCTCAGTTACCAGACCATTGGAAGGACTATGAACACTATCAAATGAAATGAAAGAATTTTCTGGAATTGAGGATCCTTTGGGTGAGTGGTTGACTAATACGTTTGGTAAGTATAAAGCTTATCGTTAATGATATCAATAGCCACATTTGCAGCTATATTGACTTGTTGTGGATGTTGCCTAATCCCATGTCTCAGGACTCTGATTAACAGGTTGATAACTACGGCACTGCCCAATCAGATGCCATTGCTAGCTGGGGTAAGTGATGAATCAGGAGAGGAAGAGTGGGCAGGAGAAGATGATTCAGGACAGGGGTGAGATATAATTTGGGGCCACTAGGGACTGGAGAAGGAAGAAAGGGTGTACATGTTTATTGCTTATTGCTTGCTTATGCTAATATTGTGAAATGAAATGATGAATCAGATTAGAAGATAAAATGCCTGTGTTATTTCGGTGCACTCTCCTAAGGAGTTAGGCTGACGGCCTGTAAGGTCCAGTAACTATCTAAAGGAGGGTGATAGCTGATTTAGCACTGACTTGAACACAGAACCCCAATCCAGTTAAAGAGAGGAAGGCCGAAAGGCTGAATATCACACTGATTGGGGATCTGTGGGAAAGCCAGGCTGAAAGAAACACATGTTCTAGGTGTTCACACCTGAAAAGGTGTGAAAGGAGGGAGTTGTTAGAAATAAAATAGTTAAATTGAGCTTTTAGGTGGTCATTTATATACATTGCAATTGTGCTTAATAGATAAAATAATTAAGTTGAGCTTTGGGGTGATTTTTATATACATTGAAATTGTGCTTAATTAGGCTTAATAAAATATTTGGAATAAAGTAAGTTTTTAGGTAAAAAGTATTAACCCCACATTGTAAAGGGAAAAAACAAGGCAAGACTGAGTGGGTACAGAATGACCTGAAATATGCTCACACAGCACAAATAGACAAAGTCAAGGTGAAATCCAAACATAATGTGCTAGACATGGATAGCATACGTAGAAACAGGGACTGGGAATTGGAGCTTCACATCAAAACTTAGTAAGGACAGGCAGGGAGGTGTTTTCTTTCTTTATCTTACAGGAAGGAGCCAGATGGGAGGACAAGTCGATTGTTGTGCAGGACGATGAAGAAGAAGACCAATCAGAGGGGGCCAAATCTAAACCATGGCTGCTCTCCAGCAATAGCCAATCACAATAATATTTTGTTTTGAATGCATTGAATGGGGGCACCCTCTCTGTGAGCAGACTCTCTGTCTCACAGGAGGGC
>VUQS01034807.1:0-13977 GCA_015108495.1 Heterochromis multidens | reverse complement strand
ACTACATATTATGTAGATATAGAGTCCCACTACTCCCAACTACTGGTCACAACTAGTAGTCTGTTTCATACCTGCTTGATGCTAACAGTATTTGATTTTTTCTTTATCATTAAATACTTTGGAATCAACACGAGAAGGATAGAAAGCCTACAATAGAGTGTATTTAATTATAGAGATAATGATTTTTATCACTTGTGGAAACAGCAATTTAATGGCTGTAAATATTACAACTTTTGTTAATAAGGTCAATAATGAGTTGGGTTCACTATGACCTTCATCCTGCAGCTAATCATCATAACAAAAGTAGCAACACATCAATTATTAGCAATTATTCAAAGCGCCCCTTATTTTATCTAATTGATGGCAAATTGACATTATGGCTCCTTCTAATGTGACCAGTTTACCACCATTAAATCCCAGCCAACACAACTAGGAAAATTACTCTGGCAAGAAAAAGGATTGAATATGAAGTTCCTTTAGTAGCTCGGCACATATTGCAGACTGTCATCACCCTCCTTGAAATCTCACTCTTTTCATTCAGATAGAAGCGATACTCGCTTTCAGCCGGCCCTTTGCGCGCACACACACACACACACACACACACACGCACCTCCTCCCATGCAGCCAGGCTGCTTGCCTGACTGTAACCGGCGCGCTCAGTCGCCATCACATCCTGTCTAGGGCTGGCAGATTTCAAAGTCACAAGGGTGACACCTAGCGTCCGCACCTTCCGCTCGATTCTGTTATTCCAGCTTGTCTATTTTACCCCCAGACTGTTTCACCCCCAGTGAAAAACAAATAGCGTGCCACAAGAATAACAATGAAGCACATCGGCAAATCAATTCCCCGTCTTTATTGGAACAGAAGTCTAGAGTTTGACCACGATTAATATTCTGACCAGGAGGAGAATTAGTTCTGAGCCATATCCAATCATTGTTAATCAATATAGGGTTGTTGAACTCTATATGGAAAGGAGAATACGGTCATTGTTTTTCAATGTAAAGATGCAATTTACCTAATTTATTTATGTTTCTATTCATATCAAAAGCTTCATCTGTGTCCATTTAATAAACACTTGAGCAACAATAGCTTCACTGAGCCTAATTTTGTGTATTATCTTGACCAAAAAGCATTCAGAAAACATGAATATGAATGCGTACATTACTGTATCTTACACAACAGAGCAGAAGAAGTTTTTGTCCTCAAAAGTTTAGAATTACTATCAGCTCCATATCTGTTGAACATGGTGATTAAGAAAAAAACAAGTTACACTATCTTCTTAAAGAACCACTTAATGCTTAAATGCTTCAGATGCTTTACTGTCTTGTTGGAAATTTTAATTTCTCTTGCATAAAGCAATCACATTTTGACAAATAATCAAGTATGGCCCAAGCAACATGTTTACTTTGTCATAACACCTTTGAGACATGTTGCAATTGTATAAAGACAGTGCCAGAAGAATCTTTAAGCTCATAAATTGTTAATGTTGAGTTAAACAACCTTAGGCAATGGCAAGGGACTTTTTTCTCCTGAGGGCTTTCTGATGACTGTATGTGCAAAACAGTGCAGAGTATGCTTTGTATTTCTGTCAGTCTGAGATTATGAAGCAGAGGCTTGCATTGTTTGCTTGATTGTAAGTAAAAAGGAAGAAAAGTTCTTCACAAAAACTGTCAATTAAAGTATTGAGCAACTTAAAACTGGTGCTTTGATTGTTCACATATGTGCAGGGAACTGGAAAATGTGTCAGCAACAGTTTGCAGTAAATGAGGATGAACTTCTGTTGTTGTATCTTGTGTTTTTTTTAGGTGCTAAGACATTGAGTTGCTAATTGTGAAAGGGACTGATTTCTGTCATCAACCCAACACTGTAAGGTTAAAAAAAACCCTTAAGTGTAAAAACATTCTTATTTGGAGAGCCACAGTATGTGGCGAGGGCTAAGAGGTTAAAAATGTTGGAAATGTTTTTCACCCTTCAGTTGAGTGCTGTGTGAATAAACGGAACAGCACTGCCTCGAGCACCAGGGTATATCATAAACTACAGCAGTAATTTAGCCACAATGTATTTCTTTCTCTCAGAAAGTGATGGCATGTTTCATTTATGAGCTACAATCTACCTCAATATACTTCCTGCTGTTGACGTACCTTTGTGTCTTTTATTGATTTTACAGCTACATTAAAATCCTTAAATTTTCTGTTTTGAGTGATAATGCATTGTCTGTTTAACATCAGTGTTTTTTTTAACCACAATTATTTGTTGTGTAAAAAAAAAGAGGAGAACTTATTGTGAGAAAGTAATGTATTTACTTGTCCACTGATTCATTGAACTGTCAGTCAGTAAGGCTCAGGAACACACTTTATGTTCTAGCCTCAGTTCTCTTTTGCACCGTCTTACAATATATTCACAGCAACTCTAAAAGGATATATGATATAATTACCTAAAAAAATACATTGTACACCAAGCAAATTAAGAAATTGATAATCAGCACATTTTTACACTGAACACAAAACTATGCCCTTGCTTGAGTTTTGACGAGTTTGTGTCACAGGTTAGATTCTAACTCATGCAGCATTTATTCTTGATAGAAAATTACCTGCACTGCGACTTTGTAATGGCTAGTTTACGTTTTGGAAGAAAATCAGATCTTATCAACCAAAAAATCACTTTCTTTTTAATTTAATACAAATGTATTTACTCACATATATGTAGCACTGCACTGTGGGTGAATTAAAGCTGTGTGGAGATTAATTCTTTAACCTGAAGTCTGAAGGCAGAGCAGTCTTAAGTCCAAGGGAATTTCACAACCTCACATCAGTTTTGAGTTTATTTGAAGCATTTGTGGTGGGAAGCTTGAACCAGTCCATTTGAAAGTACACAGAGAATGACTGATTTTATTTCATAACCTTTTTTTTTCCTCTGCTGCCAAGGAATGGCACAGATCTATAGTCTGTCCCTGCTGCTTGCTGGGAAAGGAATATCTGAGCTTCTCTGACAGATGCTGGCATTATCACCTCGGTGTCCTGCCCGGCACTGGATCTTGGCCCATGCACAGCAATGGACTTACAGGAGCTACCATAGGACAGCAGAGACAGTGGTACATCGATTCAGACTGGGCAAGATGGCCATGCTTATTTTGGCTGGAGCTGAGGATGATGTTATTATTATGGTCCTCACCCCTACAGCTTCTCAAAAAAATTGATTCCTCCTGAGCACCCTTTGCCAGAGGCATAAAAAGGAAGGGGAACTGACAAGCTTAATCTATGGACCTCTCGTCAATGACGATATGCCCTCCACTCCATTCCACACTGTGCCTGTCCATGATACATCAATTAGTATCAACTCTCACCATCCATCTGAGTGTTCACATAGTCCCTTGAGCACCAACATGGCTGAGTATAGAATGCAACAGCAAAATGGGCTTGTTTTCTGCTTTTCAGCAACTTTTTTTTTTTTCCTGAAATGCTGTTGGCTGATGTAAGACTTTTAATTGAATCCTATTTTGAATCCAGAGTTTACCAAAGCATTGGTATGGGACCCCAAAGTGGCAGATTACAGTGGATGCAGCTTTGTTTTATGTCATTCATTCTGTTACCACTCAATATCATTTCTTTCCTTCCCAATCACTTCTCTGCAAATCAGTGAGTGGATATAAAGTGCAAGTATTTCTGCAAGTATTTTTAGGAAACCATGCTTTCCTCTTTTATCTGTGAAAAACTTGGCTTTGTGGCTTTTGCTGATGAACATTTTGGGCAAAAATGTTTCCTCATTCTTTAAGAGCTGGTGTTAAGGTTCACACATCTGATCTGATGTGTACCTGTGAAAAGTCCAAGGCTTTCTTGAATAGCCTCCCTCAGATTTAATGAAAATACAGTTGTTTCCTTGCTTTTCCCAACACTAGCAGAAAATGGATTCAGGTGGCCTTCCATTCGAATGCATGTGGTCCTTGTTATATACGGATGCAAATGAATGAAAGAATTGTTGAATGTGGCTGTTTGAAGTTGCAGGGTTGGTTGGTGGGGCTCCGGATAATCAAAAGCTGCATCAATTTAATATGCAGTTTGTTGATGTTTAAACAATTAATAATTTGTAACCCAATGACCCATTTGCTTCTGAATGAAACATATTTAAGAGAAGCTTGTTCTATTTATGCATAATTGGTTTAGCTATTTATGCTGTTAGATGGCAATTAACAGACTTTGTGTACAGTCCTCTCATGTTTAGAGCCAAATGTGCTCTCATGGTTCCTATTTGAACGTCTGTATGATAAATAGCAGTTTCAATGCTTTTTGTTCAAGTGGAATTACAGTTTTAGAAAATTAGCAATTCACTGTATTGTATGATGTTTTTAAATTGTGTTTGTGTATATTCATATTGTAAAACTGCTGTATAATACAATTACTTTTACAAAGTCTAATGAAGTGAAATATAAACAGTTTGTTGCCATTCTAGTTTCCCTGATAATCTTTTTTCGCTTTTAAAAATTTGAATATAGACATGACATGTAGCCCAACAGGTTGGATAACAAAGGAATATGCTTGTGGAAACTGTTTAAAGAGCTGGAGCATGTGAACATAACAGCAATTAATGAGATGAATGATATACTCAGAAAAACAATAAAATACAGGACATACAGTGAAAATTTTAGTTCACCTATTGATTTTCTCATCTCTGCCTGCAGGTGATCCATTTAGAAAAAGCAGGACATGCTTTACAGACCATTTTTAGCCTTGCATCAGTCCTGATATTTGCCATTATAGGAGTATTTCTCCCAAATCAACAAAATTCTTCTTTTAACATTTTTCTTTTTCCCTTGACAAGGATTGACCTCTGAGCAGCATTCTTTTAAACATTTCTGTATTGGGAAATCAAGTATTTTACAGCTATGAATGCTTTAGGCAACCTGAGCCGCTAAACAAATATTCTTTGAGTCAGTGTGCTTTGGACCAAATCTGCCCTATTGATTACAAATTCTGGAGCTTCATGTTTTTGAATCCTTGATCATTTAAATCATGATATTTAGCATCCCTTTTCTGTTTCCATAGCATGAAGCACAATAGGTGCAATCAGGGGCACAATACCAAAAGATTTCCTTTTGATCTGATTACCCCAGTGTGCAAAATCAGTTGTCTTTGTTAGGAGGTCTAGGTCTAGGTCTATTCAAGAAGCAAAAAAAATATAAATAAAAAAACAAAAAAGACACACACAAACCTAAAGCTCTGAATGGACAATAGACAGGATGTGTGAACATGTGTTCACGTGGTGTATGGTCAATTAGCTTTGTGCTGCTGTGTTTATTCAGTGTCAGCTCTGATTAATAGGCACAACATGGTGGATAGAACACCTGAAAATAGTGTGTGGTGCCTGGGTGGGACATTGTCGCCATCTGATACCATCTCAACAACATGGCACTTATCCCCCCCCCCAGGGGTGTTTACAGCTGTTTTCTCGTCAAGACAAATTAGTTTGGCTGCATACCTTTTTTCACCCCCTCAGAGTGAAGCAGTGAACGGAGACGTCATGGTCACTAGGGTCTGGCTGTGCTTCTGAATTGGTGCATGTGTGGCCATGATTAGCTGCATTTAATAGGTGATGACATATGCCAGTGTTAAGTAAACGTGTTGATTGATCTTTGTATGCACAGCCTGGGGAGCCAAGAATAGAAAAACATATTGTTGGGCTTTTTATTCCCCTCTAATCTGTCCATCTAATCTAATATCCAAAAATGTTTTGAGCTGCTGTGCCTGACTTAGCCGTGGTAATGCTCTAAATCCTGACTAGCCTTACTGGACTGCATGCTCTAAAATGCGACAATAAGGTTATATTCACAGATGAACACTTCCCTCCACAACATGGCCACACACACAAATAATCCTCTCTGCCTACCATTGGCTCGTTCTAACTCCCAAACACACCTAGCAAAACAGCTGCACCAGTTAAAGACAGAAACTTTAGTGAGATTATAGTCTAACTTTAACAAATGTTGACTTTCTTTTGATGAAAAAGTAGTTTGTTTGTTTGTTTTTTAATCAAATGACATTTCCTGTTATAGTGACCATGACAGTGCTGTTAGGAAACCCCCGGTGGGTAAGCACAATCACCCCTGCAGACACCCATATGTTGTCTGTGTGATAGATGCAGTAGCATGCGGGAGGGTCATGTTTATTGCTTCTCATAATGTGGCACCAGAGGACTTTGCCCTATGATTGTGCCAGTTTAACATGTTACACTTCATCACCCTAATACTGGGTTTGAGGAACATTTGATGGCACAGGGTACAGAAGGCTAGCCGCAAATTAGTAGGTTTGTTATTTCAGCATTAGCTTGTCAACACCTCATCTTAATTTCACAGCTGAACCATATCTGAACCATATAAATGGAGACCTTGAACGCTTTGGCTGCTTGTGTTGAGGGGAGATAGGAGGTGAGAGTGTGTGTGGGTGTAACCACACAGGCACATTTGTGTCTATGCCACTATGTATGGATGTGAGTGTGTGTGCGTGTCAGCATGTGTCGAAAAGGCATTCTCCTCCTCAGAGACATGTGAATTCAAAATAACAGACACAGAGATAGAAATAGAGGAAGAGAGACAGCGAGAGTGAGCGAGAGAGAGAAAAAATAATCTCATGCTATGTTATCCTGCAAAACCTGACAAACCACCCCCGAGACTGATCTGGCTTAGCATTCAGTGTGGTTAGGAGCTTGTTTGTGCTCCTATGATTGGAGCAGGCTGACTAAGTTGGCTTCATAACAGTCCAGTCACAGTGGAGCCCCAGTGGAGTCATGCTGCCTGAGGATGGCAGGCCTGTCTCTATCTGACCACAGATATCAATAAAGGCAGCAGTGCAGTCCTCTGGGAGGCTGGACAGTCCAAAATTTCTTCCCTGAAGGAGGGTTATTAATTGTCTCGATGTTGTATGTGGTCTGCTTGCACAACATGCTTTTTTGTTGAACATTTTGAATTCCAGGCATGTATCCCAGAATGCAATTAGTCCCCACCATTAGATCAAGCGACACATGTCTTCTTGCCTTGTGCCTGGTCTGGAATTATGGTGGGGGGGAAGAAAAGAAAGAAATTAGTATGGAAATTAGCTGTCTTCAAAGCCTTTGGCGTTAAAGGTGGTGTAAGGTGCTACAGGAAGGTGGCAGTTCCCTTTGCAGATATCTGGGTAACAGAAAATGTAGGGATATAGAAGGATTGGCTTCCTTGGGAGACTCATATCCCCCTGTGCAAAGTGCGATTACAGAGATGGCACATGAAAGGCAGTTCATGCTGTTTAGTATACTCTAATTGTGCATTCAGTACAGAGTGGTCTGGGGCAGCAGATTGTATTTTAGCATCACACACCGACTTTTGATCCATAGAGTGTTGGAGGTCCTGAATGTTTGTAATGTTTACCTAATGGAACCAAGCCCAGCCCTGAGAGATGAGTCTGGTTTGCATTCGGATCCTTTGCTCACTTTTTTCTTAGTATTATCATTGGTGATAAACTGGCACATATTCAAAATACACTGCAGTAAACTGTGGGGTCTTCAGAGCTTCAGAAGATTTATTTAATTATTTAAAAAAAAGGCATTTTAACAATAAATTCAACACAGCAATTTATAATTTTCAAAACAACTCATAGCATGTTTGGCATTTTAATTTGGTGTGTTAAATATAAGGTTGACAGTTACAGCAGATGCACATGAGAATAAATGGACACTGACAGTGAAAAAGTACAACATTAAGCCATTAAGCTTGAAAACCTTACTGAGAGTGCGAAAGGGGAGAAATTACAATAAATAAATAAATAACAAATAAACTGAACCCCCACTAGTTTCAAGGGACACATAAAAATTTTGATTAAAAAAATAAAGAAAAATATAAAAACAATAATCAATCAACTAACAAAGTAATTGTAATTTAGAATTTTATGTACATATTACTGAAACAGTGTTGGTGCCAGTTAATGGTTGAGATCAGTGTGTTTTTGAAATGTGATATAGTCTGTACTGAACATTTTACTACAGTGAGGTAATGTGTTAAAATTATAATAGTGGCCTATCATTTGAAGCATGGGACATTATGGTTCAGATATACGATAATTGTATGCTGTGCTTCAGCAACATTTTATAGTTTTATGGAGTAATGCTTGGTTGTTGACTTGTTTTCACAACCCCTTAGCAGCTTATAATGGAGATAATGTTTGGGGTCATATGCTTATTTACACAAATTGAACTGAAGTGGATACAAATTTTTACTTTTATGTAGACAGTTCATTTAAGCAATAAAAGGTTGATCCTGCATGTTGTTTTTTAAGAGCAACCAGCTTCACACACACACACACACACACACACATACACAGAATAATATCAAATTATGAAAAGGGTTGTGTATTCTTTAGATTTTACTAGGAAAATGGGAAATAGGTGCAGAGATTTATTGAAAAGTGTGCAAACATACATAGAAATACAGTATGTAAGGCAAAAACAGAGGTTATACAGTTCTAACAAGCTTGAAAGTCAATAATTGGTATGACCACCTTTAGTCTTCAACACAGCCTGAACTCTCTGAGGCAGCTTTCTTGTAATTTCTTTAATTAGTCTTCAGGAATAGTTCTCCAGGCTTCTTGAAGGAGATTCAAAGCTCTTCTTTGGATGTTGGCTGCCTTTTGTTCTGTTCTCTGTCAAGATGATCCCACACTGCTTCAATAATGTTGAGGTCCGGGCTCTGAGGAGGCCAATCCATGACTGAAAGTGTTCACAATGTGTTTTTCTATCCAGGTATGCTTTTACTGCACTGGTAGTGTGTTTGAGATCATTTTCATGCTGAAGCCACTGCCAATCAGATGCTTTCCAGATGGTATTGCATGTTGGATTAAAATCTGACTGTACTTTTCTGTGTTCATAATTCCATCAATTTTGACAAGATCCTCAACACCACTGGCCCAAATAGCCCCAAACCATGACAGAGCCTCCATCGTGTTTTAAAGATGACTGTACATACTCACTGTTGTACTGCTTTCCCGACCTCCATATGTATCAAAAACAATTTGAACCAAAACTTTCAAATGTGGATTCATCACTCCATAAGACCTGTTGCCACTTGTTTTCAGTCCAGCTCTTGCGTAATTTGGCATACCACATCCTTTTTCTACCTTTTCCCCTTCCTTAAGAATGACTTCTTGACAGCCGCCCTTTCACTGAGACCATTTCTGATGAGGCTTCAGCAAACAGTAGACAGATCATCCGAAGAGCCAAATGAATCTCTCAGGTCCTGTATGAGGTTTTTGCTAGATCTTTTTCCTATTTCTCCAGGACATGACTTTCAGATACTGTTCATTAATTTTTTTTAGGCCTGGTACTTCTTCTTTTGTCCTCCAATTGTCCAGTTTTCTCAGTTTTTTTAAGAACACTGAACTGCATACTGAGTTAAGCCAAGTTTTCAACTAATAAAACTCTTTGGAAATCACCTTTTTGGTTCAAAAATAGTATTTTATGTCTGTCAAACTGTTATCTTTGGCATTTTTAATAGATTCAACTAAAGAAATGGGAGTAAAGTATGCAACAGGCTGCTAGTAACAAAGTGCCTAAAGATACAATTTAAAATTTTTGCTAAGTCATCTATTATGTGTAGACAAAACAATGATTCATCCCTTAAGTTAGGTGCCTTTTTTATGTTTGAATGATTCATGGGTCATTGGGTCACCAAAGAAAAAAAACCCCAAAAAAACAATTCATTTGAAAAGGATCAGGTACAAGGACTGGACTGAAAATGAGTGAAAAAGCAGCAAATGTCCAAAGAAAAACTTTGAAAGACCTTCAGAAAGCCTATTGCTCAAGAACACTTTAAGAAAAAAAAATGGTTCTTTCAAAGGAAAATATAAAGATATTACGGGCTGCTCAAGATGTGTTTTAAATACCTAGTAACTAGTTGTTATGTATTCAAAACACAGTGGGTCTACTTGTTTATGTTTGTGTATTTTTACTGATCCTTTTGCCATGTCAATGCCTTTCAAAACACGTTTTGTTTGTTTGTTTGTTTGTGTGTTTGTTTTTAAATGTCTTGTTGGTGAGTGGGTCCCCTAGGTTACATATATTTATAATTATAAGGTCACACACAAGGTCTGTTTCTACCTCAGCCACGTTTTCTTTCAGTTTTTTTTTTTAAATTCAAAACATTGAGGCCATTAATACCCAAATAGTTAAGATAATTGCTCTTTAGAACCTTATGACTTCATTATCTCTCTTACCATGTAGTTGGATGGTGATGCTTATTTTGGCAAGAGGCAATCCTGCCCCGAGGCTATGGGGATTTCTTTCCCCCATGTGTCAGCTAATGTTTACAGAGGCCTGAGGACTGAGGTTGGATCACAAGATTTCATAATCCACTGCCCGTACAGTGGAGCAAGGGCAAAAAAATAATTCTCTTTGTGTCAACAGTTGTTTCATTCATGGGTAATTTCCCCATAGCCAGAGACAGAGACAGAAAGGAGAAGAGAAATGGAGAGAGAGCGGGAGGAGATAGCAAGAGAGATGTCCACACTCAAGTGCTCTGCTTTCCTAGAAACTGCTTTATGATTTTGTTGTAAAGCCTCGCTATTTGTATTCCACCTGAGTTGTTTCTTCTCATTCATATGTTTTAACCAACCATGTATTTGAATTTATGAGAGCTATATAAGTCATGAGATGCAGATGATGTCAGCAGTTCTTAAAGGAAGGAGGGACATCTCTGGAATTGCTACTCAACAGTTTTCTTCTTGCTCTCTGGACTCTGGCTATGTTCCAAGAGGATCAATGCACTGTGGAAGTGAACGCTGAATGGCAGCACTGGAGATAAAACTGACTGAGACCTGAGCATTGACTGTGCAACTGAAATGTTGGAAATAAAATATTTTATATGTTACAGAGCAGCAGCACACCCTCTTTGATACTCTTTTATTTTCTAATTGTAGTAGGAGTGCTGTTCAGGTGTTTCCCTTAGGATCAACTAGTTTCACTAAAGAAGACTTACATTTTACAGTAATTTTAGAGCTTTTCTGATTTCAGAAGGAAAATATTGGGAAATTTTCAGCACTGAAAGGCATTCTTTTTTGACAGCATGGCCACCTGCCTTCGTGTGGCTGACTTTTCACTGGCATAGCTGACTGTGGTTGCTTAGATAAATGATTTGATTTGCAAATAAGAGGCAGTGCAAATTCAAACAGAGAGAGAAAAAACAACACTCAAAATTTGACCTTGTGCTACCAAATGAATAGAGACAGTTCCTTGTAAGCATTCCTACCATTAATAGTTTGAAACAAAAAAAGAGGCAAAGCAACTAAATGACTTATATATTTTACACATAAGCCTTGTAACTGATTACAGTGACATTTATTTTGCAGCGCAGTTACATACATGTAACTAGTCACTCCCAAAAACTACCTGTAAATATTCTGTTTGTTTATGCTTGACATCTAACAGAAATGTTATATACTTTTGCTATTTTTCAAACTTTTTAAAGTAGTGTTTACATCTTTGATCATTTGATTGCACCTTAGCCTTCAGTTCATTGCTAAGATACTGTGCAATACTGCAGGGTACTTTTAAATTATGCACCCTGCAACTGTCACACACAAACCATTTCTCTTACTACTGCCCACCTTAATAAGTCTTGCCAGACAAAAGAGCAGCTAAAACAACTGTTAAACTTCCCCATCAATATGTGTTTATACTGCTGTCACAGCTACAACCTGGTCCTCATCTGCTATGTTCTTCAGTGAACACAAAGGTGAAAAAACCCCATACTGTTTGTGGGCAAGTCATCACGGCCCTTTGCAGACCTCAGGATGTACATCCAACGCACACCCGTGTACTTTTTCTCTCCTCAGCTTTTCACTGTTATCTGGGCCGCACAGGACTGCAAAAGCAGGATCATCTTAAGGTGGATAAAGAAGAACTTTCACTATCATAACCCTCTGGATTAACTGGTCCCTTCTCTATGCTGATATGAAAGTGGACTGCATTGCGGGCATAGTACATGAGTATTGCTGGCAGACTATGCACTGTAAGTCAAAGGTGAATTGTTTGGCATTGTATCTATGAATAGGTAACTGATAGTGTTTTGTTGGTTGACTGCTACAGTGGCAGAAGTATGCATTCAATAGTTTCTTGTTAAACCAGTGCAAATATACATAATGAGAAAAGAACAAGTGACGGCAAGAGAAATGAAAACAGTGGAATTACCAACCCTGTTCCATAAATAGCAACTTTACAGAAATAATAAAGGTGGAAATGAAATATTAAAGCAATAACAAGAAAGCAGAAAACAATAAGAAAACATTGCAAATGTGCTGTACTATTTGTAAACATCACTCACCTCTACTAGTTTTAATCTTCTGGCACTGTATGCGTTTGTTTTATATTGTACTGACTATAAAACTGAGTGTTTGATAGGGAGAAAAAGAGCAACATCAGCCTCCCAGTGGTTATTGCAAGAATGAGAATTTTTCTGACAGCTGCAATATCTCCTGTTTGCCAGAAAGTAAATATCAAACAAATACCAACACTTTTGTAAACCCACTCTGTTGGCAGTCCAGTTAGAATTCAGTGTTAACATTTCAGCACATTTTTTTAATTTAAAAAGCAGCAGTGCATTTAGCCTATATACAGTTTAACATGTAATACAAATAAAATTAAATCATTTAAGTACAACTGCTAATATAGGATTTTTAATATGTTGCAATTATAGGATTGATAAAATGATTTACTGTTTTTGAGTAGTGCAGGAATGCTTACAAGGTAACAAATGGATGTTTTTGAAAAGTGCACCTCATAACCTTTTGCTGACAAGTTGAAATACTGCACAAGCTGAACTGCTGGCCACTGAACCTAAACCTAACTGACTAATTAACTTAATCTATGGTTAATTATGCCAGAAAGTTTAGCATACTGTTATACTGTAATACTGTTGTGAAATATGAATCTCAGAAAGAGACTTTCATGAGAACACAGTCATTGATTTAACTCCTGTGTTTTCATATGTTTCATTAATTTTTGCAAGAAAGTGATTGATTTCAACTGTATGAGATCTGGTTCAGCTGGGGGCAGCATTAAAATTGAATTCAGGTCTCAGGTTAATAGACTATTTGTTTACAGTATTTACACTAGGTGTGTATTATTACATGGGCTTGTATATGTGTGTGTGCATATGCGTGTGCACCAACAAGTTAATACATGTCAGAGTAAATAGTCATCATGTCTTCACAGGACATTTTTCTCACAGTACGCTGCAGAGGCAAAGAGCAAGACGTAGCTTGACCTGTTCCACCTGCTTCAGCCAAAGTGTATTCCATTTCCTGCCACTGCCTTTGGGAGAAGACGTGACTTCTGATGTTACGCTTTAGACAAAACAGACTGCAAGCTTAGCAGAATACTTGAGCAAATCAGACAATGATAGACAAATCAACCAGTTCAGATCACATCAACAATAAAACTTTAATTTTGTATTTTCTTTACAAGGAGTAGTGAGGCCAGTCAGCACATTGACTACCCAGCCTCACTGGAAGCACACTACTCCTCAGTGATAGATAAGGTTGTAATAAGATATAGTCAAAGCCAGGCAACTAATCTGATATTTCACCTCAGTGAAAGATAGGAAAGATATAAAAACGTATTAGGAGTGGGCACTAAGAGGATTAGTGTATGGAAACGGATGTGTGCCGCCGTTTTAATCCACTCATGCTTAACCCTTTGAAGCTGCCCAATCTGCTTCACACAAACAATGATTATTTAGTCTTGCTTTTTATGGAACCGTTGCTCTTGTTTCAGACTAGTAGCTCTCCAGACACACACACAAATCCCTCCCACTCATTTAATTTGATTTTGAATGAAAAAAAAAAGGTGAGCGGTGGACTGACAGAGCTCAGGTTTGATTAAGATTCTCTGTCCTGTGACAACGCCGCACGGGTCTGTCTATGGTGAATTACTCTGGATTGATGACTGACATTTAGTGGTTGGTTT
>VUQS01034802.1:0-11209 GCA_015108495.1 Heterochromis multidens | reverse complement strand
AAAAAAAAAAAAAAAAAATCAGGTGATTCTGAGGCGGCCAGGTGGGAACTTTTTCAGATTTGCCTAATTTTATAAGGAGTGCCCTCACTGTAAATTAACATGTCATTTGTTCTGTGCTCTGGTGGAGGATAAGCTGGAGACAGTGATCGTGATTTAGCCCATAATGGAGCTGCAATGTTGTGAAACTGTGTACGTGTAGCAGAAATATAAAACAGCTTTTCAGACCTTATTTTGGGGCAAAGTCATCAAACTTTTAAAGCAGTTTTTTTTTTATCAGATTTGACTGGTGCTTCTATTTGAAAATGCAGTTATGTTTCTCTTCCTCTTCATATAAATAGGTTGCCTGTTCTTGTTAACCTGAAATAAGCGGCTGGAGGTGTTGCCAAGATGGCTGCCAAGTGGCGAGACTCGCTCCTACAAGGAGACTGTTTTAAGTGTCTGAAGCTGGACGAACACTTAACGACTGTCAAGCCAATTACAAATGCAATTTGGGCGCGCTGACTGATTGAGCCCAGTCGGACCGGGTCTGTTCCAGCTGGGCTCAGTCACTGTTTACATTCGGCAGATAAAGTCATGAAGAGTGTGTGTGTGTGCGTAAAGACTCTATTCTTAATTCTTAAGAACAACTCACTGCCAGCTCTTTGCATTAAGACATTTTTTTAAAACATGTTTAATATAAGCGACACAGTCACTAATATCCAGTGACAGTGTTGGCACATTTTTTCCTCTACAGCTAACCTGGGCTTTTATTTACCTGAGCTGCAGCAGTTAGCAGGCCTTCACTAGAGGCAGGACTTTCTTCTTATTCCCCCTGTGGGATAAGCAGATTTAAGAAGCCTTCACTTGATGTCCTTTTCACTTCGTTTTTCTAAACAAGGCTTTATATCTTTAGTTTAGTGATCATGTAACAACTCTGTTTCTGGGTCTTAATGATTACTGAGACTCTCGTCTTTTTAAAGGTGCTGCAGTGCCTTGTCCCTTGTTATCTGAGCCCCCCAAAAGACTCTAGTCTTCTGTCAAAGTATGCTTTAAGATTACCAGGGCCACCGTTAAGCATCTGTATGAAATGAGGGCCCTTTCAAGGGTACACGCCATTAGGTTGGACCCTCAGCATCTTTTACATGTTGAGTTCCAGATGCTTCCATCAGGGAAAAGGTTTGGTTTTCCTAAATGTAGCACTAACAGATTCAGACATTCATTTGTTCCATCTACTGTTGCTCATTAAACAGTTTTTTCCCCCTCAAGCTTCATGGTGACAGTACACTACATTTGGATCTAGGGTTGGCTTTTGTACAACCTACCATATGCATGTATGTACAGTACTGTGCTAAAGTCTTAGGCCACCCCTAAATTCTTTATTTTTGCTATGAAAGTGGGAACTGGGTGCTGCAATTTATTGAATTATGTACAAACACAAATGGTATATAATGTAAAAACATAGTTTATACAATTATAGTGAGTCTAGAAGTCATTATTTTGTATGACCATCTTTATTCTTCAAGACAGTCTTAACTCTCTTAGGAAAGCTTTCTTGTCATTTCTTTTAGTAGTTTTCAGGAATAGTTCTGCAGGCTTCTTCAAGGATATTCAAATTCCATAAATTCTGACAAGATCTCCAACACCACTGGCTGAAATGTAGCCCCAAACCATGACAGAGCCTCCACCGTGTTTTACAGATGGCTGTAGACACACACTGTTGTACCGCTCTCCTGACCTCCATCATACATGCTGTACATGGTGGTAGGGGCGACACGGACATAAAAACAGACACAAAAACAGAACCATCACCCAATGGCTTTGGAAGTAAACAATGGTAGAGTGCTCTCTGTGTCCCACCGCTCCAGAGCTTCGACTGGAAGCAACAAACTGCGGTGGTTACCCCGGAGGACCAGCAGACATTCCTGGCAGTCCTGCAGTTCCTCAATAGGTCCTGTGTCAGGTCTCTGCTGGATTTTTTCATATTTCCTAAGGACATAACTTTCAGACACTGTTCATCTGTATATAGTGTTTTAGACTTGACACGTCTTTTGTTGTCCTCCACTTGTTCAGTTTCCTCAAAATGTTTTAAGTACACACTACACACCATGCTGAGATATGCCAAGTTTTTGGCTAATAGCTCTTTGGAAATCACCTTGTTGGTCCAAACATACTTTTTTTATGTCCATCGAATGTGTTATCTTTGGCATTTATTGAAGATTAAACTAAAGGAATGGCAAGAAATTATGTGTTTTTGCAACAGGCTGGTATCAACAAAGTGTCTAAAGAAACAATTCTTTGCTAAGTTGTTTGTTATGTGTCGACACTGGTTTGTGAATGATTCATAGGTCAGGATTAACAAAATAAAATAAAATAAAACAAATTCCTGTGAAAATGGTCAGGTACAAGGACTGGACTGTAAGTGAGTGAAAAAGCAGCCAATGTCCAAAAAAAAACTCTGAAAGACCCTCAGAAAACCTGGAGAACTGTTGCTCAGGACCACTTTAAAAGAATTACAAGACAGTCTGGCTCCCTGGAAACAAAATATAAAGAAATGAAGGGTTTCTCAAGACTTTTGCATAGTACTGTATATATATTATGTTGCACTATTGCAAAGCAAATTGCCGATGGGAACATTAAAGTATCACCCTACTCAAGTGTAGCATGTCTTTAAGCTTCTAAAAATTAATGATGTACATTCCAGCCCTGGAAACCGAATATCTGAAAAATCACTCCCAGGCCAAATAAGATTTCAGTGTGGACAAACCATGCAGCAACATACTGACTGACCTCATACAACCTCGTAAATCCTCTTTTCCGTGGATGCCTGGATGTTACACCTCATTGCAACACCTGGGAGAACCACCACACTGATCATTTTATTAGAGATCAAAGAATGCTGAACCTTTTTAACTCTCAGTGTTTGTTTGGCTTTAGGAACTAAAGAGGCATTTGGACCAAGAAATCTCTAATGGCATCAGACTTAACAAGCGGACCGCGAAACATTCAGCTGCATTTTGACAGTAAATGTTGGTTCTTATTATTTATTTGTTGGGTTGTCCACTAGCAGAAAGCCCTGTCGTTACTTTCCAATATTTCAGTGAGGTTTTTTTTTAGCCTCAGCTGTTTGGTTTACGCTCCTCTCCAACTTTCAAAGACTAGAAATCCACTCCAGCCGTCTTTAAAATGTGCTGAATGCTGTCAATGTACAATTTTTCAAGTGGTAGTTGAGCCCGTGCCCAGTATAAGCTGGTTTACGTGGGCTACGTGCTGCAGTGGGACTAATGTTTGCGCTCCACAAACATCAGAAATGTCACCTGGGCCAGCCCTAATGACTTCAGACTACTGGGACAGAAGAAACATTTTCAGTCATTGTGGAAAGAAAAGGAAATGAATGGAAAGAAAAGAAAGAAGAAAAAATAGAGAGAAAGAGTCACACAGAAAAAGGAAAGAAAAGAAAAAGCAGCACAAGCCTCAGGCGAGAAGAGGACACATGGAAGATATGAAAGAAAGACAGAAAGACTAAAAATTGACTAACAACAAAGACAAAAGCAGCAGGAAGCAAGTAAAACTGAGGCCACATTGGAGGATAATCAGACTTCAAAGGAGACTGGTCCAGTCTGCCAATCTTATGGGAAACCCATGGTCAGGATTGGCAACAATTATCTGACTGTTTAAGGAGTAATAAAAATGAATCTCAGCCCATTTGGAAAAAAGTCTGAGCTGCCGAGGCCACTCACGTAACCTACACGTGTGGCGAGAACCAATCTGAGATGAATGCGATGCGCTGGATGTACAAACATGACAGCACAGAGACAAAAAGTTTGTTTCATGAAATAAGGTGAAACCAGATAATCTGGTGGTCATGTGTGGCCTTGTGTGTGTCTGTGCAAGTTTGTAGCTTTCTCACTTCATCCTCCTCCTCTTCATCCTCCACATCCAGAATGCCCGAGTCTTGCTCTGATGGCGGGCTGCCACCCGTTCCTGGCCCCATCGCCTGCTTTCGGCCGCGCCGGCCGAGCAGGGCCCTCGGCTGCAGGGAGACGGAGCTGTCCAACGAGCGCTGCAGCTGGGCCTGGAGAACAAAACAGAAATGCACATGAGAAAGCCACGGAGGGTGAACTGATTATTTTAAACCTGCATTGTTTGGTTCATTTCAGTTATTTCCTACATTTCCCAGAATCACTTTCAAGTCCGACAGAGGAGGATTTGCATTTAGCTGTTGGCTCAACTTCAGAGCAAAACAATGGAAGCTCTTTGATTTTCACGCTCTGACACCAAAACCAGATGTTGTCTGATAACACTCATACTCCGTCTGCAATCAGACTCCGTTGTAGCCGCCCTCACGTGCAACTGCTGTGCTTTTATAGCGGAGACAGAGGAGAAAAAACCCCCAGCAAACAACAAAAATTCAGAAACACAAACTGCTTTCAGACATATCTCACGGGAAAATGGTGTTAATCCAACTCAGCAAGAGAGCAATAAATGCTGTGGTTATTGCTCACAGTACTAACCGTTTTAAGACAATTTCGGGAAAACCTTAGAAATTGCGGATGGTGGTATGAGGTCACTGGTTTAGACCTTTTGAGCCACTCCTTGTCCCATTGGAAATGACCAATAAAAGTGATTTACCAAAGCAGCCTAAGAATACACAGGAGGGAAAATAGCAGGCCAGGAAGGGAAGGACAGGAAGGATGAGGAGTCAATGAAAACAAAGCACATAAAATTAGTGCTCGAGACATAAAAGTGGAGACAGGGACAGATTACACGTTTGACCTGTGCATGTGCACGACAACACCTTAAATTCAGTTTAGGCATTAATGTTTCTTAATCTCAAATTTACCACAAAATTATGGAGGACCAAAACTGCCTAAATATAGCATGCAAAATTAGTATTTAAAAAGATGTACTTGGATTTTCACACACAACCGTCTCTAAGGTTTACAGAGAATGGTCTGAAAAAGAGAAATCATCAACAGAGCGGCAGTTATCTGAATGCACAACACACCGAACCTTGAAGTAGATGGGCTCCAGCAGCAGAAGACCACAACCGGGTGTCACTCCTGTCAGCTAAGAGCAAGAAACTGAGGCTACAATTCACATGGGCTCAACAAAACTGGACAACAGATGATTAGCAGGGTCACAATTTGGTGTAAACAACATGGAAGCTTGGATCTGTCCTACTTTGTATCAGCAGTTTAGGCTGCTGGTGGTGTAACAGTGTGGGGAATATTTTCTTGGCACACTTTGGGCCTCTTAGTACTAGATTTCAATCCAATAGAGCACCTTTGGGGTGTGGTGGAACAGGAGATTCACTAATGGATATGCAGCCAACAAATCAGCAGCAACTGTGTGATGCTGCTGTCATGTCAATATGGACCAAAATCTCTTAGAAGTGTTTCCAGTACATTGTTGAATCTGCGCCACAAAGAATTAAGGCGGCTCTGAAGGCACAACTTGGTACTAGCATGGTGTACCTAATAAAGTGTCCTGTGAGTGTAAATAACCAGGTGAATTGATGCAAATGTATATAAACATAGCAATTTACAAAATAAATGTAATAAAGAAATTCATGTTCATGCCTACACAGAGCTTTAACAATAATACTGATGCTTTTATGTCACGTTAGTTTAGCTCTTTCTATAATTAATTTTGGCAGTGTCAGTATTAAACAAAATTACAGAGAAAAACAAAAAAAAATGGTAGAACTAAGGCAACATAAACCAACACTTATGTAGAATATACAGTATTTGGTTAATGTCTAACTCATCCTGTCAATAAAGTTTCTCAAAAACATGGTCATTTAAAAGAAGGTGGGGTAAAACAGAGAAGGAAATGGAAAAGTCTAACTGGAATGATTCTCCACAAAACAATGCCATGTGTAATGTAATGTCTGATGCTAATTGTGTCCTGCGTCTACATCACTGTTCGGGGATTATTCTCGGAAGGGATACATTCAGCTCCCTCTGCGGCAGTGCTAGATGAGGAGCTCTAAAAATAAAAATACTAAAAAACAGGAAGTTTTAGTTAGAAATTAATGGAAGCTGGTATCCATAACAAAATGAAAACAGAGTCTAGAGGTGGCCAGGCCTTTGTTGGGACCTCATTGGTAGGAGCTCGTTATCTTGTACTGCTACATATAAATAAAATTGATCTGAAGTCTTTATTTCTGTCTAAATGTGTATGATGTTTGTTTTTAACTCTTTTTAAACACGACCACCACTCGCTCTTCTAAACCCTCCACAGTCGAGCCTTGGTCGCAGTATGGCCGCCAAAATTTTTCTGTGGGAAAACCCTAAGAAATGAGGTCAGCGCGTCTTTCCATACACACCCAGATTCCGCCTCAGGCCCCTTTTGATAAACGTATGTGAATGCCTTCCTTAATCGCTGGCGCCGGCACGTAGGCTACCTCGCGCGCTTAAATATGTCGAATGGGACGTCAATAAAGACGTCAGACACTTCAAACGCCTCGTTTTGGGCCGTTAATGACAAGGATAATGAGAAAAACTGGTGCGCACACAAGGGCAGATAGGCACAAACCCAGAAGAGCACAATATCAGAGATGCTGTGTATGAATACAATGCCATCTTTGATCTAATATCCACACACACACACACACACACACACACAAGACAAGTGAGTCATGGAAGACAATAAGAACAAACAAAATCAGAGGAAAGTTCTGCTGCATAGGAGGTTAGGCCTAATGCAGAAAAATGTGCCAAGCTGCACCCTTTTTTTGTTTTGTTTTTTTGTTTTGAAGAAAGAGAAAATCTCTCACCTTTGTTTTCTCTAATTACTTTACATGGAATGAAATCAAAATGCTGAGAGAACGACAGGATGAGAAACTCAGACGGCGAGTCACAAAGTGAAGGGCGCTGTTGCGTCGGCGAGGTATTTCTTTGTAATTGTTTAAATGCTCATTTTCTTTCAACACATACAAATTAACATAGTTGGACCACAAAAGAAAGCAACCCGAGAAAGAAAGATACCAATGAATGACAGAGAAAAGTGCATTTCCCAAAGTATGAAGAGCTACGACACAGACGTCAGCACCTGCGTCAAGTAACTCCACGCAGCGGTCGAGTTGGGCTCCAGCATTCTTCAGCAGGTGTATTCGTGCCCACTGACATTACTGTATACACACTCACCCAACCATTCACTCTTAACAGTCACATAATACCAGGTTCTGCTGCTCATAGAAGCCTTTTTAACCCCGTCTTTTGTTGCATTTTTTCTTTAGGGACAGCATTCGGTGCAGTGCTTGAAGCACAAGTGTGGGAATGTGCGTCATCTGCTGCGCAAAAAGCCATGAGAAACGGGGCGACATTATAGGAGGGAAACGTGGGAGACATGGGGTGTGGATGGAGAATGAAGCACAGGAGTGGGGAAAAAAAGAAAACAGAAAAGGGAAAGGTGGTGAAAAGGAGGACGGGAGGTGAATAGATGGTCGCATAGGAGTAAAGAAATTTGTAAAAGAGGAAGCCAGAACGGGATTTGGGATCAGTCACACTATAATCCTTTTGGAGTAAAATGACTCTAAATACTTTTCAAATTGTCGGAAATTACACTGTGGAAACACCACAAGGGCAGTCCTGACTTAAATATGTTGCAGAGTGGCTTCAGTGACAAAAGCTGAGGTGAGTTGATGTCTTCTGTGTGCACAAGTGGGGAAACTGACAAAAATTGCAAGTGAAAGAGCAAAGATGCAGTGATGTGTTTGCTGACAAGCGGTTTTAATGGGCCATTTCTTGTGGGGAAGACAATTCGTGAAAAATCCACATCAGTGCCATTTTTCTGCGACAGAAATCAAAGCGACAGAGCAGTTTGGGAAAACATGTTTGCATCTACAAAAGAAAATTACTGTACATGCAAAAGTATTGGCTGCTAACAATAAATTTAAAATCATTATCATTTGAAAAATGTGGTTGTGGGATCCAAGAAACCTTTAATGCTTTAAAACTTAAAAAAAAAAAAGCTTTGAATGTTTGTGGCGCAGTTTGGAATTAAGTGCTCTCATTGGGAGCATTTAAAACAGAGCTAACAGAGACATTTTTAATTGACTGCTTTCGCTGCTCAATCTGTACCAGAGATCCAATTTGTTCTACAAACGCGTGAAAATGCTCACACTGCCTGTCACTGCTACAGATCAGAAGGTGGTGTTAAGCCATCAGGCCCCTCTCCTGTTGAACCAGCTCCTAGTTTGGATTCAGGAGACAGACACCCTCTCTACTTTTAAGAATAGGCTTCAAACGCCTGGATCAGGTGAGCCTGAGCCTGAATCATCCCTTAGTTATGCTGTTATTGAGGTTTTGCAGTCACGTGACTGCTAACCATGTGACATTAAGGGTGACAGTGTAGGGTCCGGTGGCAACCACCAGGGAAAACGTGTACTCCCCAAGGAGCTGGCGAGTTGTTGCTGGAGGTTAATAGGAATCAATTGCTCAGTGACCCCATAGCAACCACCAGTCAGCAAAAACCTCCTTGCAGTTTTTCTGGTTGCTAGCAAATTGCCATGCTCGCACATTATTTGCATGGAAGATGCCGACCTGTCTACAAACACTCGCCAGCAACTCTCCAAGCACTAGTGAAACTCGAAAAAGTGCGATGCAAACCGGAGACCGTTCGCCTTCAAAGTAAAGGTTGTGCTCTTCGAAAGGTGTTTGCTCCAGGACTGAGGCACAACTTTTACTCTGAAGACAAACTGTCTCCGTTTCCAGTTTTACAACCGCTCATTTAGTCGTTAGTGAGTATTTTCAGACAAGCTTTTTTGGTGCAGCACCCTCTTTATGACCAATTTCACCCAACAACAGCAATCAACCTCCAGGAACTACTCACCAACCAGTTGAGGAATACACATTTTTCCAATCAAGTCCAGTATGGCAGACAATTCTTTAAGAAATGTGTGTATGACATCACGCGTAACACCTCAATGGTAGTAGTCTCTTCTCTGTTCCCTCTCCTCCCAACAGGTCACAGCAGATGGCTGCTCCTCTCTGAGCCTGGTTCTGTTGGAGGTTTCTTTCTGTTAAAAGGGAGTTCTTCCTCCCCACTGTCACCTTACCTGCTCGTAGGGGGTGTGATTTTAAAACTGAACTGAATTGTTTTCAAGTTGAATGAAACAGTGAAACAGCCGATAGGGCACTGTTCAAAAGGAGCTCTAAACCTCACTAATTACCATGTTATATCATGTTTATTTCATCTGGTTTTGGTGAAGAAAAGCTGGCAGGCTTCTGTATGTGCTGCACAGGAGAAAGTCTGGAAATCCAACCTCAAACTTTACAAAATGTGCCCATCGAATTAAGTTTAGAGGGCTCAGGTATCGTAAGTTACAGTTAAAAGCAAAGATGCAACAAAGATGTGCAGGAAAAGTTCATCCTATGACAACATTTTCTTTTTTTAAGTATTCATTTGGTATTTGGTTCAATATTGGAAAAGGAATCCTGACAATACTCAAAGTAAAATCTAAAAATCTCATTGGCACTCTGTACAGAAAAATACTCTGAAACAAATGACTCTGATCAGGATCGGGGTTAAAACCTGACTGGGGCATCCCTACTATAGATCACTTTTTGGCAGGCAGTCGGCCAGCCAGAAATAATCGTGTCTGATGGCAGTGAACTGTGGCGCATTATTCGGCAGACAACACACACACACACACACACACAGGGTCCAGACTGGGTGACACAGCAGCCCATAACAGTCTATTTTCGTTCCCCTTGTGATGGTTCAATACACCGAACCCAGCGTGCGCCCTCCGCCACCCTCGCTGCACGCACACGCATGTGTGTGTTCAGTAACTAGATACAGGTAATCAATCTTCTTCCACTTCACAGGCCCAGCAATCTGTTTCCCATTAGTGTGTATGAGTGTGTGTGCGCCTACTGAATACACAGCAGAAGCTCCAGACTCGTCCTCTGTTGAAGGCGAACACAAGAAAAAGAAAAACAAGAGGAACAAGAGAATGAAGGAGGGAGGGAGATGGAAAGATGAGGAGATGGAAAGAAAAGAAGAGAGAAAAGACAGATATGGACATTTTGAGAAGGAGGGGTATGGTGGAACAGAAAGACACAAAGAGGGACATGACAAATGACAGGGGAATTATGGGAGAACGACCAAGGCATTTGGAGACAATTCTGACTTATTCTACTCCCTTGGATTTCTTTAAAAAGGACTTATTATGCTTTTACTTATTTTCCGTCATATATATGCTGTTATAGTGGTAGATGTTCATATTAAAAGGTACAGCAAGTAATTTGAGGATATTTAACAGGAAAAAAAGGATATTGTACTCAAATATACATAGATTGGTGTTTAATTACGTCTTCAACAAACTGATGCATTTTCATAAACTTATAATTAATCAATTAAAAATACATAGGAGCGGGCACCGGTTTGTGGAAGCCGTTATGTTGCAATGCCATCAGGAGTGCAGTGGCTGAGATGGACATCGCTGTTCCACCTAATCGCATTTTATGTATATGGCTACAGATTGCCCACATACGTAGTACGCCAAAGGCAGAGGAGAAGAGAAGTCGTAGGCGTTTCTGTGCCGTGGAGGGACATTTAAATTCGTGCCTGCACCTTCAGACTCAAGATATGAAGCATCGTACCTATGTTTTATCATCGGAGAAGGGGTCCCCTTCACCAAAGAAACAAAAACATGAAGGAAAGAGACAATGCAGCCGGCATCTGGATAAATCATCATCCACTTCCTCCTCACCTCAAGCTTCATCATCAACACACGAAAATGTACATAAATATGCTCATTTATTCCTGATATTGTTGCAATTTCTTATTGTCAGCAGATTAGACATGTGACCCTCCCGTCTCCGGACAGCTGACAACGAGCCGGCTAAACAACAACAGCTGGTTATAAGTTAACATTATGCCAGCTAATGCTAGGATCGAGTGTCCTAAAAATCACACTTTCCCTCTGATAAACAGTTTGATTACATTCTCACATCGTATGAGAGTTTAATTCACCAAGTGTCCGAGTCCAACAATAACAGCTAACAGCAGTTAACAGAAGCAAAAACAACAACGCTTACAAACAGAAAAGTTCAAGAAATCACCTCAGTATCGCTGTCATCAGTCAGAAGTGACTCAACTCGTATCAGACTCCTTTCACAAAGTTTTACAGCCTCCTCCAGAGCAAATAGACATGCAATCTACTGACATCTAGTGGTGAGATTTTACACACTGTACCTTTAAACATGGCCAAAGTTTCAAA
>VUQS01034799.1:3307-19949 GCA_015108495.1 Heterochromis multidens | reverse complement strand
TCAATGCCAGACAATAATCTGTGTAGTGTCCAATAGGATGTTAAAAACTCAAACACACTATTAGTTATATGTGTCATCAACTGTGACAATAGTCATTTAATCATAATTTAAATGCCATTTTTTTCCACTTCCAATCTCAACAAATAAATATGGGATGTACAAACTCAAATGAAAGAGGCCAGCCTTCAGAATACAGCATCTCTCTGAAAATCCATTGTCAATATGTTTCAGATTGGTGTGTTAAAATGTATTAGGAATTAGACAGAGGAAATTATATGAAAACTTTGCTCCAACCACCCCAGTTGTAACTGAGGACTCATATATGGGCCATGGAAATTTCACCGCTAATTTCTTAGAATGTGTAACTGTTGTGTGAATGAGCTTAAAAAATGCAAACCTGTATCCATACAAGTGCTTTTACATTACAAAAAAAAAAAAAAAAGTAATCAAGCTTAATGAACATTTTTCAACATCTTCATTTTTGTAACCATCACAGCTTGGAAATATATCAGGAAATCAATCACATACAAAAGCATTTCATGAATTCAACATTTGAAGCCATGTCTCTCAATTTCAGCATGACGCTGCTTCTATATGTCGAATGTGTAGTCCATTCTCAGGATGAATTCACAAATGAGGCCATGCGTATCAAAGACATGGCCAAGTAATGGTGATGATACAATATACAAAGTGTCAGTGAAAAAAGCAAATGAATTTGCCTTTTGGCGTAGTGCTCCGGGAGGAGCTCCTCACAGCTGGAAAATAGATTCGAGATATCCAATGGTGGTCTGACAGCGTCAGTGATGGCTCTGAACTGGGGGGAAAAAAAAAAAAAAGAATGGAAACAAATAAATATTTTAGAGAGCAGATTACACCATATTAGAAACAGCTGTAAGCAGTCAGGATATGAATGACGCCCGCCGGTGAACACCATGCTTCATTTCCTGCAAACACAGAACAATGTCAGTTTCCTTTATGTGGACCTACCACAACAAAGCACCTTTATAATGATGCTTAAACAAGCACTGGGCTACTGAACATACAGATTTTTTGGGAAAAAACAAAATTTCCTGTAACAGATGTAATGTTGGCGTACAGTACTGGAAATCGCTTAGTTTGATGTAGCTCCAGTTTTCTGGCTAAGGCTACTTAAAATTTGCATAACTTCAATGCCATCAACATGGAAATCCTGGAAATAACGTTTAAAAGATTTGTTTTGATGTTTTTTATCCCCCCTGCCCCTACAACATTTTAAGCTTAAAAAAAAACCCCCAAAAAAACAAAAACAATTTTAAAATCCATCTCCTAAACAATGTTTCCAAGCTTTACATCTTGATGACGGCACACTCTGGTTTCTGGCTTTGGGGAAGTTATTCATGATTTCAAATATCAATTAGCTCATTAGCATTTAGATAGCATATAAGAATTTGTAAAATGAAAGAGAACACAGACCTGTTGGTCCTATTTTTAATGGTGATTTGTAAAGGTGTGTCCCAAAAGAATGTCAGGAAGACTTTCGCCAGTAGGTAGATTATATTTTAAAGATCAGACACAAGGAAGGGTCAATATATCAGGATAAAGTAGGGAAGTATAAGGGTGTCAGTATTTCTGTGCCTGACTTGTTTCCAGGAACAGAATTGGACAGTAAGAACATGAAGGCAGCAAATTACCACCTAATAAGGGGGGCTGCTAAGCTTCTTTTTTTTTTTTTTTCCTTCTCCTCCTGTCGTTTGAACAAACTAAATAAATCAGCTCTTTCACTTCAGGTACAGCCCAGTTTATTCTCAAAGCCTGACTTCCATCAAGTTAAATATCCATTACCACAGTCTACCAGTTACTATTTTTGGCGGAGGGCTGAACAAATACAAACACTTGCTGAACATCAAATATTATGCTGCTCAGACCTCCCTGCATGGCAGCTGAGGCAACATTCATTAGCAAATCTTACCAGACTTCTGTAGCTTTGGTCCGACACCGTCTTGCTGCTCCTGGTCAGCTACACCATACCCAGGGAGCAGTACGAACTCTGTCGCCTCGATACCAAAGAGAATACAAACCAGCACAATGTACTGTGGGGTATATTTAACTTTGCTGGGGACCACATGATAAATAAGATGGTAAAAATTAAATACCTATAGTTTTAAGGTATAAGCACAATGAATCATTTGAACCTAGTACAAAAGAAAGAAAAGTATTTCATTGCATCCAAGATGCCTAAATAATCTCCAGAGTTAGACAGGCCAACAACTTCTTCTTCTTCCTTTTCCTGTTACACTTCCAGTGGCGTGGTTAGACTACTACTACCCCCAGTGGATAAAATATTCATCCACCCCTCTTAGCCTTTGTTTGTTTCATGTTTTACAAACTGTTCTGAGAGTTTTGTGCCGTCTACGTTGCTTGCCTGGACTTCCTGTTCTGATATCCCAAAGAAACCTGTGGCTGTGGCAAACTATTTCCTGACTGTGCAGAGGGCGTGGCCTTAAAGGGACACTGCTGACAAAAAAAATCAAATAAAACCTCCAAAAGCTCCTTTTATGACATTATTAAAATTTAACCTTAAATTACTTAAAGTAGTATAAAGACATTAAAAAAAATAGTCCAAGCAAGAATAAACTAAATACAAAGCCATCCACCTGAGACAAGTATTAAGGTAAAGGATAATCAGTATCAAGGGATTATGAACCCAATATTCCTGAAGCCATGATTATGCCAGGCTGTATAACATTTAATGACCTTGGGCTAAAAACTAGCAAATATGGTTTATCAAGGGACTCTTTATTGTTAAACAATATAGCTTTAATTGAGAGAAAGTGCAAACTTAGCCATCTATATTTCAGGGACAAAAAAAGTACAGCTGTGTAATATGTGCACCCCTCAGAGGGAAGGCAGGTCAATGCAGGGTCCATTAACCTAATCCATCGCTGAAATGTGGAGCGCCAAGGTCCCAGATCAACTGGACAGTAAAGAAGGAAACTTCTGGGTCACTAATTAGGCACGGACTCCTTACAGCAGGGGGCGCTTCTTTCTGCTTGGGTCGCAAAACATCACTGTGCTCTGTAGCTAATCTGCCATGCAATTGAAGAAGTAATGGATGAAATTCACATTTACTAAGGAGTACATTCACCCTAGTGCACTACACCTGCAGAACCCAAACTACATCCTGAATGGGGTCATTTTATAATATCTGAAACTTACTTAGCCAAGCTACAGCCCTGGAACAACTTATCAAATATTGCCATTTCAGCCTCCTCCCATTTGAATCCTTGCATCTCTCTGTTCATTGATAATGTGAATGACTAATCCACTAGCCCACCTCCTACTAAAGGCTAAAGGTGAGTGCTCTTGACATCCCAGCACACTTACTGGCAACCTGCAAGGATAAGCATTTTTTCACAGACAGGCATTTTTGTCTCTCCAATAGATTCTTCCAAATGGACTAGGATGTCAATAGCAGTTCTTTTGAGACATTAACGGTCCCTTTGCTGGAGCTGCTTCTGTGACAATGGTCCCAGTGTTGCATGGAGGTGATTATTAATGCTCCCTGCTGGGAGTGGACAAAAAAGGTGTCGAGATGAGCTTCCTGAAAGGCTGTAAAAGAGGGTAATAAGCAAAACTGCCATAAAAAATTTCTTTGAATGTGACTTTTCTTCTTTGAGCTCAAAGATTGCTGTGATCAGAAAGAAGTATAGAAGCAGACATTCCAAATGAACTGGAATGTCAGGAATATTATTGCAGAGGGCTCCTTTGGGAGAGAAACCACAGCTTAATTATTTCTTTGAATATGTTAGTTGAGTTCTTTAGTGCTTAAAGAAGGTTTCAATTCTGCACCACACCCCGTTATTACACAAACAAAGATTGCCTATATGTGATTTCCTGCTTTCAGAGAGAATTCACAAAGGTCAAGTGAAAAAGACAGGTTTTCAGATATAGGAAGTTTTTTTTTTTTTTATGAAAAGCTTTAAAGTGAATTCTAGATGAATGGAGTAATGCATCACTAACAATAGTAACACTAACAAGAGGACATCAGTGCTCAGAAGCATGCACAACCACAGAATGATACAGCAATACAATGTTTGATTGAAGAAATAAGAAGCTGAATGTAAATGATGTTCCTTAAAACCAAACCTGTAGAAAAAAGAAGCATGAATAAAGAACACAGGCAACAGACAAGAGCTCTGAAATGATGTCAGAAACACTACTCGTATTTAAGGGAAAAAGCTTGTCATGCAAAGGACTGTAAGCGCTGATGACTTTCTAATAATTCTGTGGAGCATTGTGGCACCTATAAGCAGTCTCCTAATACAATTTAGATGGGAAAAGACCACAAAAAAAGGGGAAAACCTCAAGCTGAAACATGGTTTGGACTCTCCTTGATGTTGCATGAATCAGAAGTCAAACCAACTGCAGCTGCCGGCTTTTTAATAAGCTGGCAGCAATTGCAATACATCCATGATGTAGATAAAACACAACTGACAGAAACAGTTAACAAGTTTTGGTGATCGTAAAAGAGGTTACATTTTTTAGCCAGTTTGGGTAAAATGTAAATTTTTTCTGGATAGAAAAGACCCTAGATTTATGCTTTGGTCAAAATTTCTAACCTGTGTGCTTATGATGGTTGGGTATATGACTTTGAAGATCTTCAAAAGATCTTTTGAATCCCTTTTAAATGTCTTAGAGTAGTAGCAAGCTTTCCAAAAGCTACCTCTGTCCAGTCTTGAACAAGCTGCCTTGAATCATCAAAGTGCATACAGCATAGCTTGACAAACATTTATAGTCAGAAAATATATTCAACAAAAGCAGCACTAAGAATGGTATATGCAATGTAAAAGCTTCAGTAGACACATTTAGGTGTTCTCTTCTTTCATATAGCCTTGATCTTTCTTGGCTATGAAAACATTTCATTTAATGTAACCTGATATTTTTATGTTAGAAGTTGCAGCACATAAGAAAAAGAAAATACAAACAGAATCTCACACCCTCAAGATCACTTAATGTCATTCCCTCTTGTGATGCTAATATCTTTCTGTCATGTAACCGGCTTTATATCAGATGAAAAATAAAAATAAAATAAAAGCCTTGGAGGCTCTGAGATCACTCCCACTTCTTGTGTATTTCCCCATGGTATTTGAGGTTGATGCTTGTGTATGATGTCACTGATTGTAGACCATCTAATATGGGGCCTGCTGGGAAGCTGGTGCTCCCACTGTGACTGTTAAGGATGTGTAACGTAAGACTGGGTGATGTCATTGCGAAAGCACAGGGAGCAAAGTGGCAGAGTGACATGGTGGTACATAAAACAGCTAGACAAACTGATATGAGATATAGGAGAAAACAGCTTTATTGAATATGCATTATTGGATGTGTTTTATTGTTTTATTGTGGCTTTATGCCAAAAATTAAAGCAGCACTTAGAAAACACAGCAGATCTCAATGGGAAAAAAACTATGCTGGATATCTATACTGATATGGACTGGGTAATGTGTTAGGAATGAAAGGATGCCACATCGTTTGATGGAAATGAAAATAATCAATCTACAAAGGGCTGAATTCAAAGACACCCCGAAAATCAAAGTGAAAAATGATGCAGCAGGTTAGTCCATTTTACCAAAATTTCATTGTAGCAACTCAAAATGGTGCTCAGTAGTTCGTTTGACCCCCACGTGCTTGTGTGCATGCCTGACAACATCGGGGCTCCTAATGAAACGACAGATGGTGTCCTGGGGGATCTCCTCCCAGATCTGGACCAGGGCATCACTGAGCTCCTGGACAGTCTGAGATGCAACCTGGCGGTGTCGGATGGACCGAAACATAATGTCCCAGAGGTGTTCTATTAGATTTAGGTCAGACGAGCATGGGGGCAAGTCAATGGTATCGATTTCTTCATCATCCAGGAACTGCCTGCATACTCTCGCCACATGAGGCCAGACATTGTCGTGCACCAGGAGGAACCCAGGACCCAATGGACCAGCGTAGGTTCTGACAATGGGTCCAAGGATTTCATCCCGATACCTAATGGCAGTCAGGGTGTTGTTGCCTAGTCTGTAGAGGTCTCTGTGTCCCTCCATGGATATGCCTCCCCAGACCATCACTGATCCACCACCAAACTGGTCATGCTGAACAATGTTACAGGCAACATAAAGTTCTCCACGACTTCTCCAGACCCTTTCACGTCTGTCACATGTGTTCAGGGTGAACCTGCTCTTATCTGTGAAAAGCACAGGGCACCAGTGGTGGACCTGCTAATTCTGGTATTCTATGGCAAATGCCAATCAGGCTCCATGGTGCTGGGCAGTGAACACAGGGCCCAGTAGAGGACGTCGGGCCTTCAGGCCACCCTCATGAAGTCTGTTTCTGATTGTTTGGTCAGAGACATTCACACCAGTGGCCTGCTGGAGGTCATTCTGTAGGGCTCTGGCAGTGCTCATCCTGTTCCTCCTTGCACAAAGGAGCAGATACTGGTCCTGCTGATGGGTTAAGGACCTTCTACGGCCCTGTCCAGCTCTCCTAGAGTAACTGCCTGTCTCCTGGAATCTCCTCCATTCTCTTGAGACTGTGCTGGGAGACACAGCAAACCTTCTGGCAATGGCACGTATTGATGTGTCATCCTGGAGGAGTTGGACTACCTGTGCAACCTCTGTAGGGTCCAGGTATCACCTCATGGTGCCAGTAGTGACACTGACCCTAGCCAAATGCAAAACTAGTGAAAAAACAGTCAGAAAAGATGAGGGGGGAAAAATGTTGGTGGCCTCCACCTGTAAAACCAGTCCCGTTTTGGGGGTTGTCTCATTGTTGCCCCTCTAGTGCGCCTGTTGTTAATTTCATCAACACCAAAGCAGCTGAAACTCATTAACAAACCCTTCTGATACTTAACTGACCAGATCAATATCCCAGAAGTTTAATTGACTTGATCCTGTACTCTGATTAAAAAGTGCTCCTTTAATTTTTTTTTAGCAGTATACTTTAAATTTGATAGCTTCTGCCTCTGTATCTTTTTTCTTTTTTTTTTTTTTTTGTTTTTTTAACTCAAACTGACATACTGAATACAATCTTGCGGTTACTTGTAGAGAATAGCTGGAAATCCTCAAGCTAATTGGAAATATCGCGCATAATTCCTCACACAGGAGTTTCACAAAGAGGCGGCCACAGAATGGAAGACTATTTGACCCGGTGGCTCCTCTTGTAGTGAAAAACCTCTGCTCAAATCAGATACCTGTTAACACCCCACCGGCACTCTGCTGCTCTTATCTCAGCACTGATACGGGCATGCGTGTGCGTGTTGTTCAGTGTTAGATGTCAGATTCCAGCAGCTTAGGAAACACAGCTTTGTATTAGATCACAACTGCGCATAAATTATATCTGTAGCGATTATTAGATGTGCAGAAATAACTGAAGACTGAAACTCTTTGGAGTTGAAAATGTCACATTAATTTCAAACACATTACCCCCTGCCGGAAGGCTTAATGAAGAAGCCTATTAGAATGTCATACCTGCTTACTTGTGAATTTTTGTACAAAGTTTATTTGATATGTCTGAGTCAATTACCCAAAGTCTTTGTGATAAGAACCTGCTCGATGGACCTGAACCCACAGTTCTACTTGGGGAGCACGTGGATATTTTATACACAGCTGTGCTTTGAATAATATCCAGGCAGAAATTCTTCTTTGGGAAGGCACTCGATTTTCCTCCTGCCAGCTTAAAGGTTTTGTCCTTGATGTCACTTTGCAAAGTGTGTGCAACTGATCTGTTTTAAGAGAAGCCTGCGCTGCTTTCTTCTAGACTCTACAAATAACGAGTCTGACAAGATGAGGCAAAAATGCAATTGAAGATTGCTTGCTGGACTTGTAAATCTAAGAAAAAAGACTTTCATTTTTCTGACAAACTTAATTTTTTTGTTTTGATACAAATTTTATGCCATGGGGGAATGGTGTGGCATTAAACATTGTTTAATTTGCAACAGGCAGTGTTTTGCAAGGTGAAAATTAAAGCAGCAGAGGCCATGATACGCTATCTTTAGTTCCTAGGAAGGATAGCTTTTAAGAATTGTATTAACTGTATATTGTATTTACTACATTCAATGAAAACTGAAAAATGCAATACACTGTATGTAAAAATGTAGTTGCAAACTGGGTAGCTCCAGCAAACTGAGAAGACACTTAACCTTGCACTGCTTCAGATTTAAAGAATATCGTATTTCTGTGTACTTTAGCAAAGCGGCTGTTGTAGGCTCTTACCACCTTCAGTGTGGTGTCCCAAACTGAAAATTAAAAGCCAAAAATCCTACTATCTTGACCCCAAGTCAATGTAACACCTGCTATGATTATTAAAATAAGCCTATCATAGGATGATAGGATGATTTATGTTTCTGCCAGCTGCTGCTCTTTTTATATCACCCCCACCCACCCACAGGACTGCTCCAGTCATTTTCACAAGCCAACAGATATGATCGACATGAAAAATTTAACCGATGAAACACCACATTACGTGAAAGCAATATTAAACGCCAACAGACTTTTTGTGAAAAGGCTAACATAAATCACATCAAGTGCATAGTAAAACACATATCCAACACTCTGATGCCTGATATGAGATGCTACAACAGGAAAAAAATCATTATAATAACATTGTTACACAAACAGAGGCCCACACAGTAAATACAGTCAGTCAACGCACAGACCCACAAAGTTAAATAACCTATTAAAAGTTGGATTTGTTATCACTCACCTTTGGTGTTCGTATATTTCTTCATGAGGGTAGTGTCTCTCATTGCAGATGTCCTCTTGATAATTTTATCCACAATTACATCCAGGTTCCGATTTCATTAAACATTATTGTGACAGCTCAATCAAGCCACATTATTCAATCTTTTTTGCCCCATCGTAGACCTTAGAAATGTTTTATGTTGCCCGCCTCAGGTCTGAAAATTACCTTACTGAACTGGATTGCCTATAGTGATGCTCTGATTGGTGGTTAGGATTCGGAGCAGGGGACTGACAGCGAAACAACCAATCACAATCACTTTAAATGATCCAGTCGAGCACTAACCTTTAAGTGCTTATACCAAATAAATGAAAATTGAACCTAGGTGCTGGCACACATGAGTGCTCAGCATTCTCCTATGAAGCCTATAGTTACAACACAGATAGAAGAAGTTTTAAGCACTTCTTTTAAATGTCACTAGTGCTTAAACAAGTAAAAATCACAGTTTCTGCAGCAGATAACAGACACCCAAATCAAGCTAATTCTCAATCAAGATTAAAACAGTCACCAAGTTTATTGTCAAAGATTTACCGACCTTCATGAAGTCCCGTTGGTCCAGGTATTGTATCTAGCTAGCATAGCAACAATGTGTGAACCAAATTGTTTCAACAGATTGCCCAAGTAATGACACTGCATTGTGCATTAACAAACAGTTATACATGCTCCGTGTGACGCTGAGATGACATCAAAATATGGAGGTGAAGATGAGGACAAAATTATTAGCCCCCTATGAGATTTAAAGTTTTTGTCAAAATTTTCCCAAGTGCTTTTTTAACAGAGCAAGAGATTTTCAACAGAGCATTTCTAAACATACTAGTTTTCTTTTGAAAGCATACATTTATTCTATTTGCACACAATAACAGAATTATTTCAGAAAAAAACTAAATTACCAGGGTCAAAATTGTTAACCCCCTGACAAACTGACCTTTTTATTTAGCCATTGCACAAACCACTGCTGTGCAATGATGTGCTTTAACTTTGTAATGCTCAAAGCCTGTAAAATCAAGTTAAAACTGAGGGTTTACACACAGTATACACACTTCAGCGAGGGTTTGAGCTGTCACTTGAGAAAGCATCATGCCAAAAACAAAAGGAAGCAGTTTAGACTTGAGAAAAATAATTTTTGATGCTCACAAAGCAGGAGGTGGATATACAACGTTATCACAGCGTTTCCAAGTGTCAAGAACTGGAGTGAGAAGAATCATCAAGAACACAGTACAGAACAAGCCTGGCAGAGGTAGGAAGTGAAGGATTTCAAAGACTCTGGAAAGAAAACTAGTGAGAGACGTGTCTAGAGACCCCAGAATAACTGCCAAGACACAAGTGAATGACTTAGCCAAGTCAGGAATTGTACTCTCAAAGAAGACAATCACTAGAACCCTGCACAGGAATGGACTGTGAGGTTGCAGACCAAGAAAAACTCCACTTCTGTAGAAGAGACACCTTCAAGCCAGACTGAAGTACTGTATGCTAAGAACAACCTGGAGAAAGATTATTCATACTGGAAGTGCGTCCTTTGGTCAGACGAGACGAAACTAGAGCTCTTTGGCCACAGAGACACTGCTAATGTTTGGAAAAAGAAAGAACAGCATCCCCACAGTGAAACATGGTGGTGGGAGTATTATGCTGTGGGGATGCTTCAGTGCATTTGGAACCGGGAATCTTGTCAGGTAGGAAGGAATCATGAAGAAAGAAGGATAGAAAACCTCAAGCAGTCAACAGAAAAACTGGGTCTTTGCTTTGTCTTCCAACACGACAACGACCCAACACACACTCCTGGTAAAGAACTACCTCCAGAAGACCAAAGTGAACGATATTGACTGGCCTGCATAAAACCCTGACTTGAATCCCATTGAAAATCAGTGAGGTGAACATGCCAGAAGACCATCAGATCTGGAGGAGCTTGAGGGATTTGCGAAAGAAGAATGGGTTGGGATTACTCAGGAGATTTGTGTGAGATTTGTTGAAAACTACAACAAACGACTGCAGGCTGTTATCCAGCAAAAAGGACACACAACTGACTATTAGCATCAAAGGGGCTATATAATTTTGATCCTGATAGTTTTTGTGAAATTATATTGTTTCTGTGTGCAAAGTAAAATAATGTAAGCCCCTGAAATAAAACTAGGATGTTTGGAAAAGCGGTGATAAAAATTACTTGAAAGTGAAAATTTTCATAGGGGGGCTGCTAATTCTGTCCTCATCTGTACGTATCAACAAGTCTTAATTATCCCAGGCCACTAATAAGGGCTAAACTACAACAACCCTCAATCCTACATTTCCAAAATGAGCAGAGACATGCTAACATCTTTCCAATGATACACCTGTATCCTTACATTGGCTTTCAGTTAAAATCTGACACCTCAAGCTCATATTGATATGAACTTTGTGACATCACTTAATGCTGTCATCAGGATTATTATCGCTTAACAGTATAAAAGTATTTTTAAAGAATTAGTAGTGCCTCTTGCTTAAAAAGATGACTTATTTAGCCATTTTGCTTCTTTAGCAATGAATCTAAAGGATCATTGTGTGCAGTGTATACAGCTAGACTCATACTCTTCCTATCATATATAGTACCGCATCAGATACTCAAAAAACACACAAGTAATTGTGGCAGCTGTCCTAGTTGTGTTTAAACTCCACTTCAGTCATTTTAATTTGTCAGCTTTCTCACCATGGAGCCAGTGTCTCTGCGGACATGAAACATTTTATGTCGTTCTCACACACATTGCAGGAGTGCTGGGACAAACACCGGATGAGTGACTAAGAAAACAATTCCCCTGGATGTGCCTGTTGTCTCACCCTTCCTCTCTCTCTCATGCTCTTTCTGTGTCTTTCTGGGGCTGAATCACATTTCTTGCTTCCCTCCAGTGTGTCATATATATAGGTACACGGTCACATGCACACGCGTGCACACACACAGACATCGGCCACTGACACTCACACGCAGCCTGACAAATCCCCCCTTCTGCCAAAAAGTCGATAAATAAATGCATTGTCTCTTCACTTTCTGCTGTTGGCATCAGCCTGTCTAAATTGTCTGAGAAGGCAGTGGAGTGTGAAATTGAGTTCAGAACTGTACGCTGTGTGAGGTGGCACAAGATGAGCGTATGTTTGCTTATTTATTCATATTGCAGCAGCATTCAGTCGTGGTTTTGCAAGAAAGGGTCAGTTAAACACATTGAGGTGTTGTTGGTGGAAATTTGACAAGTTTAAAGGAAGCGGCTTAGGCAATGGTATTTTGCCCTGGCAATGAGAGCAATAGGTGATTCATCTGAGGGGTAAATGAAGCTTCAAAGTGAAATTGTTCAGTTACATTGAGTCCACTAAGTTTTTTTTTTTTTTGCTTCAGTCCTTGGGTGCTGTGAACCAGGACGGCTTCTTTTTGACAGTCGCTATCATTGTTCTAAATGCCATCCACACTGAAGCCTTCGTAGGTGCATGCAAAGCGAAAAGGTAATTTTACTTGAATCACTAGGTAGTGATTGAATAACTTCACAGTGATTTGCTCTCTCCTATTTCTGAAAAGATGAATTTCTTTCCCAAAGCCAAAGAGTTCATGCGAGAATAATAGCACCTGCCCACACTAATTTGCCAAGAACAAATGATTTTGCTTGAGAATGTAACTTTTGTGCCGCTTTCCAGAGATTTAATCAGAGGTATTACGCAAACCTTCCCTTCCTCAGCTCTTTTTCTTACCCTTCTGTGATGAATGTGTTGTTACCGGATGATGTATGTTTATAGATTGCCAGGGATAACTGCTGTTTTGAAGAGTTATAGCTTCCCCTCGCATCAAAGAAAGTGCTTCTGTGCGAAAATCATTCAGGGATTTCAGGTTTGTCTCTCAATTTCACTGAACACAACACATGATAAATGTGCATTTGTTTAAAGAAACTTTGCTTCTGACTTTTTTGACAAGGCTTTTTGAATGTCAGCATGCACTGAAAACTCTGGCACTTAGTGGAAAAATGATCTACCATTTTACTTTATAGCTGCAGTGGTTCAAGTGTCTTTTGCTGTCACCACAATCACCATATGGTGGTCATCCTCTTGGACATTTTAGAGTGACAAAAATTGAAATAGCAGCACAAATCTTTGCATTCTCAGCATTGGCTTTGAGAAGCATCCAGTGGTCAAATGATAAGATAAAGCAATTAATTTAGAAGGTTACAAACACAGCAATAATTAACCCTTTAAATAATCCATTTCCCCTCAGCTACAGTGAAGTACAACAATGTGCAGGCCTGTGCAAAACTAAGTACACCCCATGATTCAGCAGCTTGTAGAACCACCTCTAGCAGCAATAACTTGAAGTAATCTTTTTCTGTGTGACTTTGTCAGTCTCTCATCGTTGTGGAAGAATTTTGGCTCACTCTTCTTTACAACGTTGCTTCAGTTCATTGAGGTTTGGGGATATTTGTCTACACACAGCTCTCTTAAGGTCCCAGCACAGCATTTTAGTTAGGTTGAGGTCTGGACTTTGACTGGGCCATTGCAACATCTTAATTATTTTCTTTTTCAGCCATTCTGTTGTAGATTTGCTGCTGTGCTTGGGATCATTGTCCTGTTGATTTACCCAGTTTGGGTCAAGCTTTAGCTGTCAGACAGATGGCCTCACATTTGACTCTAGAATACTTTGGTATACAGAGGAGTTCATGGTCGACTCAATGACTGCAAGGTGTCCAGGTCCTGTGGCTGTTAAACAAGCCAAAACCATCACCCCTCCTCTACCGTCCTTGACAGTTGTTAGGAGGTGTTTGGTATTTGGTTTTCAATGAATGCAGCACTGTACATTATAGCCAAACATCTCGACTTTGGTCTCATCTGTCCAAAGGACATTGTTCCAGAAGTCTTGGGGTTTGTTCAGATGCAACTTTACAAACCTAAGCCGTGCCGCCATGTTCTCTTTAGAGAGGAGAGGCTTTCTCCTGGCAACCCTTCCAAACAACCCATACTTTTTCAGTCATTTTCTAATTGTGCTGTCATAAACTTTAACATTTAACGTGCTAACTTAGGCCTGTAGAGTCTGAGATGTAGCTCCTGGTATTTTTTGCAGTTTCTCTGAGCATTGCATGGTATGACAATGGGGGGAATTTGCTGGGACATCCACTTCTGGGAAGCTTATGGAAGTGTCTCAGAATATTTCAGACCAGCAAACTGTAAAATGATAATCAATTAGCTGGGAGCAGCTAAGGTGTAGTCAGTCCTGTGAAAAGTCCCTTTTTCACAGGACTGTATATGTTGTCAAAAGCAGAATTCATGTAATGAGAATTATTTCAAACATAATAAACTGCATTAAAATATCTCAAAAATATGAATCTTGAATTGCCTTTTTGTATTTTCTCAGCAACAGGAACAATATGTATTCTTGGGGTCACAAACATGTATTTTGCTCCCGTTCAGCTTATTTTTGAAATACTTCAGCTGATTAGTTGAAATACTATGCTTGCCATCTTCATCTTTACATTTCTTCCTTCTATCAAATGCTGATCAGAGGAATAATGTGACACCACTTTGCATGTGCTACCTTTAAAAGCGAGCAATAGTAGCAGTATTACCTGAATTGATATGTACTATTTGTGCCCATCCATCTCTCCAGTCTGTTCTCATTCTCAGGGCGTCAGATAGTTATTTTAAAGCCACTCTCCTCTCAGAGATGCACAAGGTGTCCTTTGGCATTGATACCGTGATACACCAGAGTTAAGGGGATTAGTGAGGTTTTCATTCCTACTCTTTAATTTCTTGCTCTAATATTGAACTTCATGTATTGAATCACTGCCATGGCTATGCTATAAAGCTTGATAATGACCATACCGACCATACCTAAATGGGGGGATAAAAAGCTAATTTTATGTTAATCACACCACCTCAAAAACATATTGGCCTATTATCTCTGTTTAAGCATCTGGACCCATTAACTGAGTAAATACACAATTACTGTCATACTAATTAACATATTAGTTGGCCCAGTCTTTAATTTAAAGAGCTATCTCTTCCATTGTCACATTAGTATGACACACAAGCTAGCACATTACATTTTGTTCTATAGGTTGCCCTTTTCAGAAATGCAAAGCCATTTTAACGTGCCTAATGATGTAATTAGTCGTTCTTTAGAAACCACTACTGATGCCTGTGCCTGCTTGATTTCCACAAACTGTCACATTGAATGGAGAATATTCGTCTCGACTGGCTCGAGGCTTGCTTTTGAGGCGTGGACTTGAAAAGTGGAGGGCACATAATGAACACAAACATGAAAAGCTGCCTCTGGGGCATACGGTTGTATATTATAGATTTGAATTGTATTGATCTGTTTACTAAACATGCTGCTAGTATAAGAAAATGAGGTTTGCCAGTAAAGCCCTGCCTATAAAAGTCACAGAGTCTCTAACAGAATTCAGTTTTGCGACAATCGTTTGTTTGTCTTTTTTTTGTTTAAAACTTCTTTGTGTGTTGCAGGTGTAACTTTGCCAAGTACTGATGACGGGGTGTCAATCGGTAATTATCAGTACATTCTTTCCAGTCATTTCTAGTGTTACTTCAAAGTCACTAAATTTAAAGTCGAGTCCGTGTTCTTTCTGATGTCTTTGACTCTCTGAAAGCCATCAGCTCCATAGACACTGTGCCATTATACTAGGGCCAGCCAGCAATTCCCTTGAAGTTTGCTTAAATCAATATTTCAGTGCTGAATGGCAAGCTCGTCCTTAAACAAAAATAATTTTCCTTGACAACCTGAACAAGCGTTAAGCCGGTTACAGAAGGTTGGCCCTCCTCAGAGCCCATTAAAAGTGTTTTAATGAGAGGAGAGTGGAAGGCAGCGGTAGACCCCCTACTAGCTTTTGATACAATGCACTGTTACCTCATTAAATCCTGATGATGTTCAGCGGTATTCCAGGACTGTTGTGAGACCCATGTCTTACTCTATGGATGCTCAGTCGCCATGGGGGCACTGCTGGGGGGCTGCGGGTACCAGCTGGACTTGGCACCCCAGCTTAGCCCTAGATGGTGATAATGGCATCGTTGCTTCTTGTTCACATCACATGTCACTTTAAACTGCTCAATAATGGCTTTTATGGGCTGCCATGAATTGGGCAATAAAGGGAGGCATGTGGCAACCTAAACAGAATAGTAAGCAAGCTGGGATGTTGGCCTACTTGACTGTCACATTTTGGTACTGCCTAATGCGGTTGTCCATGACGTTTTTCTGTCATGTTTATTCCCATTACTGCTCGATGACTACATGATGCTTTTATTCACTTGTGCTTTACATGCCTTTTTGTTTTATGTTTTCCTTAAGTGCTATTTTCTTTTGGGAGTCCCAGTCATTTGATCTTTAAAGTGTGTTTGGCAGCAATATGGATTTTAATTTACTTACAGCCAAAAATCCACCCTCATTTATAAGGAAACATCCACGTTCACCAATCACTTCATCAGTTAAATCATTACTGGTACAGTCAGTGGGTTTTAAAAGTCACATAACTGGTTACATTTAGATCACCCATGCAGATTCAAATTGTTTCCACTGATTACAGAATAAATACACATATTTAATATATGGAAGGTGCATTTATAGCCATTAGTGTTCCAGTAACACCTACACAATGTAAACAAAGATACTCTGTTTCAAGGGGATTAAAAAGCAATATATAAGAGGGAGTAGAACAGTTGATATTTCAGAATATTTACACAATATGAGTCAGGGACTAAAATTGTCATATATACTTAATGTTTAATCTTATCAGGCAAAGAGTTATTGGTCTGGTTCCAAAATGCTGCTAACAAATTTGAAAATATTAACTAGAATAAATGCTGAAAACCAGTCAACAATAGTCATATATATATATATATATATATATATATATATATATAAATCACACAAATCTGT
>VUQS01034791.1:16679-29940 GCA_015108495.1 Heterochromis multidens | reverse complement strand
AAAGGGAGTGACCCATATTGGCTACACAGACCTGCCCAGCCGTTTACCAACACAGTCCAGCACTTTGTATTCCAACAACATCACCAAGTTGATCCGGGCGATCAGCCCCGACAAGGAGAAGTTTTACTTTGATGTCAAGGACGAGTTTGACTACGGAACCATGGATCATGTTGTCAGAGGATCTATTGTCATGCAGGTATGAGTTCTCATGCAACCTGAAGCCAAACACATTGGTACAGCTGATGTGATTTTTGGCTAAATGGACATTTACTGCCCTTTCTCCTGCCCTCTTTCCCCACATTTTCTGTCTGCCTCTTACGGGTCCTGTTCAATAATGGCGACATTTTAAAGTGTATAAAGCAATTTTCAGCTGCCCCTTGTTCATAAGGGGTCCCCACAGTGGGTAACTCCACAAATTTGATTTGGCAGATTTTTACGCTGGACACAACCCCAAAGGGATTTGTGTCTCTTCTCAGGATTGATTCAGGGATTTTTCGCTTGTTAGGCAAATTAAAATAAAGGGAATAAAATAAAAATTTTAATCCATCCATCAATCCATGTTATAGGTCCATGTCCTGCTCACTAGATGTCACCCTTAGCACACATTCTTCTCTCATCACAGCCTCTATGGCGCTGCAAATGAAGCTGTGTCCCCTCATTACACCAAACTTCAAGCCAAATTAAATCTGTTTTTTTTTTGTTAGATGCAGTGCCATATGATGTACTATAATCAAGATTTTGTGGTATCACAAAATCTAAAACATTGATATAAAATTATTAAAATTACACTATGACTAAAATTGACCGTTAATGTCATTGGCCTCTATAATCTTACCAATGATGGTATTGATATTGATATGTGGCTGATAAGCATGAAAGGCATTGAGCTGCTCCTGGTCCAGTCTTTTTTGTTTTATTGTGCTTTTTTAAGTATAGTATAGTTAAAGGTACAGTAAGTAATTTTTTGAGGTTATTTAATGGAAAAAATAATGTTGTACTCATAAATATACACTAATTAGTGTGTAATTACATCTTCCAACAAAATGATGCGTTCTTATAAATTTAGAATTAATCTATTAAAAATACATAGGAGCGTGCACAGATTTGTGGAAGCCACCATGTTGCCCCACCATCTTGAATACAGTGGTCGAGAGGACATCGCCATTCCGCCTAATTACGTTTTATGTATGTGTCTAGAGACTGGCCACATACGTAGTACGCCTTACAGGTTGTTTTTAATTTAAAGATTACAAATAGCTCTTTCAAACTATATATGACCGTTTCATTTGTACATTTATATTTTCATCATCTCTTTCTCATTATGTCTTTCTTCTCCTCCACCACTGCTCTCTCTTGTCTCTCATTTCCACCTCATCCTCTTCTGTCTCACCTCAAGCCTCATCTTCTGAACTGAAGTCAGGGTTCTTAACACACAAAAACGTGTCATGTTAATTTGGACCTCTGACCTCCTCATCAAGGTCAAATAAGGTCAAAATTTCATAAAATGTCTTTTATCTTTAAAACGATACTTAAAATTTTACTGCCTTTGTTTGTATTGGCAACATTTAGGAAATGATACATTTCAAATTTCATTTCTTTCAAGTTGACCCCAAAATGTGTTCTATCTTAAAGAAAGTATTGTGAAGAGAAAGAGAATGAGCTGCCTAGTTAGAAATATACTGTAGTATAATATTATATAATAAGCTCAAGTTATTCATGTCCAGTTATTTACAAATCAGTACCTATTATCCATTACCTACTTCTTCATAATGTTTGTGTAATCAAAGTAAACATCTCATGCTGCCTTTATCTGATTTTTACTGCACTGAAAAATTTCTTAAAGTACATTTAAAAAGAACAAAGAAAACAAAATGAATACATACAAAACACAATACTATTCCCTTAAAAGTTAAAACTGCCCAGAGAGTGAGCTGCCTTGGTGGAGGTTTGCCTTCTCGGAGTGCTTGTTATTAATATATTGCACTGAAAGGCTCTCCTCATTTTTACTTCATGTAGTCATTTAGAAACAGAGTTTTAAACAAGTTTATTTTTAATCTGTAAAGCCACTTTCCTAGAATAATGTTTACAGGATTCTTCTCAGAATTGATCATTTTGTATTGTGGGTTAAGCAAAATTAACATGATAATCAGCTACAACATTGACTACAGTATGGATATCAGCACACTACAGCTGCTGCAGATTTCATCAGTCTATGTTTTTTAGTCGAGAGAGATTATTTTTCCTGCGTCAGTCTGTAATCAAATGTCTTGTTCACTTCTTCAAAAGAACAAATTTCAGAGTTTAATTTAACCCATATCTGATCACAGTAATGGGCTTCTGAAGCACAGCTGTTCGTTATTGTACCTGTTAAGTAGCTTGCTTAATTAATCTTAATTAGATAATAAAAACAGTTAAAAAGTTATGGAGGAATTTAAGTATCTTGGGGGTCTTGTTCATAAGTGAGAGAAGAGTGGCGCAGGAGATTGACAAATGGATCGATGTTGTGTCACCAGTAATACAGATGCTGTACTGATCTGTTGTGGTGAAGAGAGAACTGAGCGTGACATCAAAGCTGTCGATTTACTGGTCAGTCTGCGTTCTCACCCTCAACTATGGCCACGAGCTCTGGGTAGTGACCGAAAGAATGAGATTGCAGATAAAAGCAATGGAAATGAGCCCCACCACCTTTTGGAGGAAGGGTAAGGGAATCGACCATGTGTAAGGGAATCAGAGTAGAGCCGTTATCCCTCTACATAGAAAGGAGTCAGTTCAGGTGGTTCGGGCATCTGACTAGGATGCCTCCAGAGAACTTCATCACGAGGTATTCCAGGCATATCCTACCAGGAGGAGGCCCTGGGCCAAACCCAGGATACACTGGAGAGATTATAGCTCTTGGCTGGCTTGAGAAAGACTGTGTCCTCCTGGGATGAGCTGGAGGATGTGGCCGGGAAGAGTAAGGTCTGGACGTGTCTCCTTAGTCTGCTGCCCCTTGATAAGCGGCAGAAAATGGATGGATGGAAATATTACATTACATTATATTTTTATTATATTAATAAATTTGCACCATTTTTTACAATTGTTTTCTTTATATAATATATGGATCACTGCCAGCTGAGCCATAAACATGATGGTTACACTTTTTGATTGTACTTTTCTTTCTTCCTTTCACATTCTACTGTTTTGTATTTGTCACCTCCAGAATGGAAAGAACCTGTTCCCCGCTCCTCAGCCTATCAACGTGCCCATTGCAGCGCCTCCTAAACCCAAGTCTGTCCAAGAACTGGAGGCGGAGAAGGCCTCACAAATCTCCCCCTTCAGGGCCACACTCACCAGTGCTGGAATGTACACTGGAGGTTGGTTGTTGTTGATTAATCTGAATGTGCCATTAAATTTAGATTTAGGGTAGAGTAATCTGAGCAAAGTGTTCTTTTACAGTTTACTCTCATATATATTAACTGTCATCAAAGGGTCTTAAGGGAGGTCAAGGTCTTCGAGCCTTTTGTTCACACCTGGAATGTGCACAGAAGGCGAGAAGTGACAGAAGCACGTTACAGATGTGCACACAGGCACCCTGTTAGTGTCAGGAAGTGTGCATTGTAAAAACAGTGTCACGCTGAGTGTTGGTTTGAAGTAGTGCTGTAGCGAGGTGTTCCCGTGGTGCCACACAGCCTCTGTGTCAGTGCGCCACATGTCGTTAATGCGGTTCACACATTGTTTAGGTGCTTGAGTAGTTTCCTACTTAACACCAGCACACAGCTACTGATGTTAGCTCCTCTTAATCAGTGAGGACTGGCTTTAGATGCTCGTTTATCTGCAGCCATTTAGATTATCATGGATGTACATTCAGTCTGTAAAAGAAAACTTGCTACATGTCTCACAGGTCTCACAAAAGTAACAAAATAAATTAAAGATTTGATTAAAGATTAAATCTCTCTGCTAAAGTAAAGGGAATTAGGAAACATGGGTGGTCAAGTGTCTACCACATATACATCCTTTATTTTTCCAGTTGTCTATTTGAGGTTAAAAATCTTTTTCAAGAGTGACAGTACAAATGAGAGAACAAACACCCAGTGCAACTTCAAAAGCAATCACACTGACTAATAGTCACCAGTTCTGACAATTTCATATCCTTCTATAGAATATTTCAGGAAAAAGAGGAAGTGTATTTAAAACACATTTTTCTTAATTTTGTGCATAATAAATGAGAGATCATCAGTGGGCATACATTTTGTATTATAATGTTAATGTGTTCTTTAGCTATAGAGTCACAGCTACTCTAGTTGTTACCGTAGCTCTGATTTTATTTCACTAACTTCTCTCTGTGTCAGGCATCGCCACTCTGCTGGGTCTGGGCCTGTCTGCTCCCAACGCTGCCTTCACTCAGATGGTCACCACCTTTGGTCTGGCTGGTATCGTGGGATACCACACAGTGTGGGGAGTCACTCCTGCTCTGCACTCTCCTCTCATGTCTGTCACCAACGCCATCTCAGGTCAGTTATTTTTAATGTGTCTCATACAGTTTGTGCGTTAAACTTCCCATAACAGGATCCATTTTTCTGTCTTAATATGAATGAAATCATCATTTCTCCCATTTGCGTGAGCACAATGCACCTTTCCACATAATGTCTCATTTAAAGTCTGATGATAATTTGTCATATTTAAGTTTATAAACATAATTGTAATAAGACACGAACCTTGACATTTCCTTTCTTGTTCAATTTGAACAAAAGGACCAGTTAATTTTATGTACTTCTAGACTGGACATTGCATAATTATTCATAAAAAGATCTATGTTATGTTTGACCTTAAGCCTTTTAAGCAAAATTGTTAATCATGTGTTGTACTCATAAGTGTCATTATCCTCACTAACACCAATACAACAGCATGTTATCTAGAACTTACCAAAACACAAGCGCCAGTGTAATCAACATCATCAGCTGGCTCAGGGATGCAAAATAAAGGGGATATTCACACTAGTGCACTTTTAGCTCCAAGAAACTATAGCAAGACACTTGTTTAAATAAAACCTGGTTTATTAAATACCCTGTTTTGTTATCCAAGCATTGCACCTATGGCAGTTGGTCCATTGTGCGCAGTGCCTACTGGGATTTGTAGGATAATCACTGCTGACTGGGCAGCACTTCCAAGGTACCAAACAAATGAGAGAAGACATACCTCAAAGCCCGTTTCGAATAAATATTTTTTCAACTTAGAAACGTCACACCATTTTCAGATGGAACATGCCACTAGATTTAAAAAACCAAGGATTTTATTATAATAATTGCATATCTCAAGGAAATTATGTACAAAATAATTAGCAGCCACTAAATTCTTGTGAGCTACAGCAGCAAAAACTGGTGACAGCTTTTGTGTAAACAGCTAAGAAAGTGCACCACCCAGTCACCCTTGCAGTAATGCAATGGAGGTATACAGATGGGTATATCAGCAGTACATTACTTTAAAAAATACATAAAAACCTTAAAATACAGACCTGACTAGAAGATCGAAGACACCTAGCTGACCTTTGTAGCCATGCTGTTGTTTTTTTTTGCTCTTAATTCTAAAATTTCCAAGATCGTGTTCATATTTTGGCTGCTGCTTAATAAAGAAGGGTTAAGAGGTTAGAGAGGTAAGTGGTATGTGTGTGTTCTCACAGCTTTGATCACTCCACAGCTACACATCGGGGTAGGAAGTAACACGCTGTTGGTGATCTTTGAGGGTCAGTGAAGTCCTTTGCTCGTTTACTCGTTCACACAGCCAGACATCAGAGCTTGCCTGCAGAGCCCAGTAGTGTAACAACTAAGAGACAGTTTTCACTTTCTTTGAAATTTTATTAGTGACACCTATTTATCATTTACCCTTTCATTTTTTGTGTGAAGTTTGTCCAATGCTGTCTTAAATGAGTTGATTCCAAAAGGCACAAGTTCATAGGTTCGTTGCTTAATATTGGTAGAACTTAATAAATTTGAGTTTGAGTTCACTTAAACGTTTTTTTTTTTTGTTTTTCTTTCCATCTTGTCTGCTCTCTTCAACTCCTTTCCCCTCTCACCTTCCTCTTTGTCCAGGTATTTTTTTTTCCCCTCATATTTGGCATGGCCTCATTGCCTTTTTTAAAAACTTCTGTCACTGACTGACTGCGGTTATGGAAACAGTGAAACCTGCAGAATTGTTGTTGTTGTGCCAGGCATCATAAAGACACACACACACACACACACACAATAACTTACAGACATTAGGGAATCATATTGGAATTTAGGGTTTCAGTGAGGGACAGTTTTATTCTTCATAGGACATTATACTGTTACAGCCAGTAGAGACTCTGACTGGTGGGTCATCTTAGATTCTTCAGATACTGGTTTCACATCCAGTGGCTCATTGAAATGTATCTTCATATCTGGTGACTGATAATAAGGCTTTAATCTACTTGAGAGCACTGATTCACTGCCTGAAACCTAATGTTTGATACATAGACACACACACACACACACAGGGCGTTAGCCCACCCAGTACAGACATCTGTTGATGCCTTACAGTTTGCGTGTGTCCACTGATGCCTATTGGCTTGCTTTTAGGCTTATCCGTTCATTAAGCTGGACAGGAATGCCTTTGATCTCCACCTACAAGATGTAACTGCATCTGTTTTCTTTTCAAAAAATTCAAATTCTCATCTTTTCCTTGGTTCATTGTTAGTGACCAGTTTCAAGAAGTTAACTAGTTGCTATCCTCCTGATGACTGTTTTTTCTGTTTTAATAAGTGTGTCTTGTAAAAAATAATTCATTGGTCCTGTTCAGTTTTATTTATACAGAAGCCTTCACAATGATCAGCTCATGGTGATTACTATAGTAAGGTAAAGACCCTGTAATATTAAGAGAGAAAACCCCAACAGTTACATGATTCCCTATGCGCAAGCCCGTGGCAATGGTGGGAATGAAGAACTTCCTTTTAACAGGAAAAGGTCTCCCAAAAAAAGACTGCCCAAGGAGGGGCACCCTCTTGCCATGACTGGTTGGGGGGTGAGGAGAACAAGAAGACAGAAGAGAGGAGCATAGCAAGCATTTTAGAGTACGAACTCAAAGGAAATCAGTTATAGCTTGGACTTTTTATTATGGAGCTCAGTACCTGTTAACCAGTATCTAACTTAAAGCAGCAAATTGCTGCTATTATTGCTTTCATTTCTATTTCTTTCTTCAGTCGGGATGCATTTGCAGAAAACTCAACCAAAGGAAAAAATTTAGGTAAGACCACCTGAAGGCCTTATCCTCTGCCACATTAATCATTGATCAGAGGTGAAATACAAAAAGAAAGAAATAAAGACCGTAGGGAAAAAGCCCTAATATAACTCTTTGTTTAAGACTTCAGTGCTTCTAACGTCAACATATACATGTTGTCTTGTAGACATTAGTTGTAGGCAAAACAAAAAAATGGCCCAGCAAACCCCATTCTGATTAAATTTAGGAAGTGGGCCCACCTGGTAACTGTTTGACCGTGAACCAAAACAAGCTTGATTCATGATAAGCCATAAATATTTGTTGTACATCAGATACCCATCTATCTGGCAAACAAAATCACAATAAACAATAAAATGAGTCTGTGAGCTAAAAAAACAAACAAAAAAAAAAAAATGAGAGAATGAATGGTTTGACTTTGAATAAAGAAGTTTGAAGTAATCAAGACTATGCTTGTGTTTGATAAGATAGAACTTAAAAGATTTAAGTTCATGTTTGATATAATATGTAAACAAAGTTAGAATTCTTAGGACATTTTTAGATATTAAAAAAAAGAAGATACACTTAAAAAAAAAAGGTCATTAGTTAAAAAGAGGTGAAAACTGGGAAAAAAGGTAACACAGCGATTGGACATAAATACTTGTGCACCTCAAAAAATGGTCAAAAAGTTAATTTTTTTTTGTAATTTTTTTCAAAAAGTAAAAACTTCAATATATTCTATAATTGCATAATAATAATAATAATTTCAATTTTGATGAATATGGCTTATAGCTCATGAAAATCAGTAACCCAGTATTTCAGATTTGACTTACTTACTATTGTCTTGGTCTAGTACACGCAACCGCATTCATGGATAAGACTGCTGACTTGACAGTTGTCCAGGTGATGATCATTGACACTCTCCACAAGGAGGGTAAGCCACAGGAGGTCATTCTGAAAGGCTGGCTGTTTGCAGAGTGCTTTATCAAATAAAATTAATGAAAAGTTGACTGGAAGGAATAAGTGTAGTAGGGAAAGGTGCACAAGTGTCAGGAATGACCACAGCCTTGAGAGGATTGTCAAGAACAGTCTATTAAAGAACTTGAGACAATAGAAACAATGTCAGAAGCGTGCTACCTGTGCTAATGAGAAAAAGAACTGGACTGTTCCTCAGTGTTCCAAGTCCTCTTTTTTTTTTTTTTCATTTCATTTGGAAATCTGCTACCAAATCGCTCGCTGACCATGATATTACCTTGCATTTTTGGCCAGACAACTCACCTGACCTGACCCCAATAGTGGGGTATTGTCAAGAGGAAAATATGAAATACCCAACCCAAAAATACTGATGAGATGAAGGTCGCCATCAAAACAACCCTAGTTTCAATAACACCTCAGCAGTGCCACAAGCTAATCGTCTCCATGCCACACCGCAATGATGCAGTCATTTGTGGTATTTAGACCAACCAAGAAGTGAGTGAAAATGAACATGCCTTTAAGAAGTTGGACATTTTTGTATTGTAAACCTATTTTTGAAGGATCGTTGGAAATATTCTAATAATTTGAGATACTGGATTTTAAATTTTCATGAGCCATCATTATTAAAATTAAAAGTAATACTTAAATTTGCATGTAATATAGAATATATGAAAGTTTTCCTCATTGAATTAAATTACAGAAGAAAAATGGAATTCTTCACGATATTCAAATTTTTAGCTCACCTGGCCAAAGTACTGATGAGCTAATGCAAAGCAAAGTAACCTTCTGTCCATTCACAGTTCACAAGAATTGCCACCCCCTCCTATTGGTCAGAATGTAATCAAACTTACACACATGATCACCTAATAGGTCTTCACTCAAAGTGTGCTCAAGGTGACATTTGTCATTTTACCGGCAATAACTGCAGAATGATGATGGATCGTGAGCCGGATGAGCTACAACATCATTGACATTCTGGTTTTAAGATGCACTAATATACATAAGTGTATACAGAACAAGGTTGCAGTTTGTGTGAGATGTATATAGATTGCATATGGTAATTTTGGTCCAAAGAGCATAACATACTAATCATTAATCAATGAAGAAGATTGATTAGTGGCATCCTGACTCATTTTTGGGTGGTTTCTGAGGGTGATAAAAACAAACTTGATGTATTTGTAAAACTACTTATTCTGCAGATTATCCTGCAACAGTCATCTCTTTTTGTGACAATTAATTTGAAATTAGCTTGCATTTACATAGTATACGTGGTGAAAGAGTGTTTGGCAGCACTTGAAACTTGAAGCCGACATACAAGCGTGTTTATAAAGCTGCATTTTGTTTGAGAAAAAAGGAGGTCAAACTTCCTTTTTTCCTCATTTGAAAGTCCAATCTAACACTGTTGACTTCAAACTCACACACACATTACCTGTTAGTCAACCAAAATAGCACACAGTCACAAGCCCATGTGAATGCAGGCTCCAATAGTTGTTGTGTATTGCATCCTACTGCCTGTAAATCATTACAGGACTGATGTTATCAAGGTTTCCTGAGTCTCTTTTGTTAAAAACACACACTTTTCCTTTCCTTCTATTTTTTTATTTTTTTTTTTTATCACAGTATCTTTTTCCTATCTGGGAAACAAACAGTATTCTGAGGAAAATGTTTGATTAAAACAAATCTAATAAGTGTTGAGATTAACTTTTTTTTTTTTTAACAACTGAATTAATGTTTTGAAATTCGGTGCTGTTTTTGTAACATCTTCACCAAAGTTTTCAACTCCCTGTATTATGAAAACGTAGATTCATGAATACTGAAATGTCTGTGGTCTGCAGGTCTGACAGCTGTGGGTGGTCTGTCCCTGATGGGAGGGGGCTACGTCCCAACTTCGACTGCGGAGACACTGGCTGTGCTAGCTGCCTTCATCTCTTCGGTCAACATTGCTGGTGAGTCACCCTAACACAGACACCTCATGGTAATCCCTGCCAGTTACAGCAATCCTGAGCCAATAAAATATCATCTTAGGCTGAAGATTGAAGTTTTTTATATTGATTGTGCAATAACATCATTTCAAACCAAGTTTTGCAGCTGCCCTCTCTGCCCACCTGCTCAGACCAGAGTCGGTGGCTCTGGCTTGGACCACACACATCCATTCCTGCTATTAGCCTCAATAATTTCCATTATAATGACAAACTGTTCCTGGAGTCATTATAATACTCATCACTCTGTAATAGTCCTGGGAAAAACAGAGTGTTCCTCCAGGGCTGAGCCATGATATATTTTTAATTTCTCCTATTAGCTCACTGCTAGACACCAGAACAGACTTTGATGCAAGCAAATAAATAGTTGACTTGTATAACAGATAAGTTTGGCCTGTTTGTTAAAATACACTGATGCATCATTTGAGTGTCTGAGAGATGCAGAGGGCATTAAGTAGAGTTCTACCATAAATCACGTGGCATTCGTTACTTTCAAATTCATTACTGTACAAATCACTTTTTAGAGATTTCACTTAACTTTCCTCTTTATTCCGAAATACCACAGCCTTCATTGACATACCTACCAGTTATTTTTTTTAATGCTTTCTTTGAGTTGGGTTCCTCAGACATATTTCTAAGCAGTATACCAAATTACCATAACCCCATGGGAACAAAACTAACATACCATGGAAACAGACAAACACAATAAAGACAGAGTGCAATTAGGTCTATGTATTATGTGAACATGCTGCCTTATCAATTCCATCTGTTAGCAAAAATCAGAAAAATGCCTGAAAGCTGCGGTGTGGTGGATGCACTGCAAACAGGGTAAAGAACAAAGAGCCACATTTTTTTAAGCTACCGAACTGGAAAAAAATGAGCCTTTTAGACTACAGGCAATGAAACGGAAGGCATCAGCAGATTAAAAAACATTGAAAGCTGGGATCCTGACAGTTAAGATATCTGCATGTGCAGCAAGCATTTTCTTGCTGATAAGTCAAATACTCAAATGTCTGTTTAAAGCTAATATACACTCACCGGCCACTTTATTATTCTTTGAATGGTCATTAATGCTGTTATCTAATAGCCAATCATATGGCAGAACCTAATATATTCAGGCATGTAGACATGGTTAAGGTGACCTGGTGACTGAGCATCAGAATGGGGAAGAAAGGTGATTTAAGTGACTTTGAACATGGCATGGTCGTTGGTGCCAGACAGGCTGGTCTGAGTATTTCAGAAACTGCTGATCTACTGGGATATTCCCGCACAACCATCTCTAGGGTTTACAGAGAATGGTCTGAAAAAGAGAAAATATCCAGTGAGTGGCAGTTCTCTGGGTGAAAATGCCTTGTTGATGCCAGAGGTCAGAGGAGAATGGCGAAACTGCTTCAAGCTGAGAGGAAGGCAAAGTTAACTCAAATAACCACTTGTTACAACCCTATGTATGCAGAAAACCATCTCTGAATGCACAACAAGTTGTATCTTGAAGCAGATGGGCTACAGCAGCAGAAGACCACACCAGATGCCACTACTAATTGAACATTGTTTCAATGCCACAGCCTACTTGAATATTGTCATTGTACATGTCCATCCCTTTATGACCACAGTGTATCCATCTTCTGATGGCTACTTTCAGCAGGATAACACACCATGTTACAAAGCTCAGACTATCTCACACTGGTTTCTTGAACATGACAGTGAGTTCACTGTACTGAAATGACCTCCACAGTTATCAATCTAGTAGAGCACCTTTGTGATGTAGTGGAACAGGAGATTCTCATCATGGATGTGCAGCTGACAAATCTGCAGCAACTGTGTGATGCCATCATGTCAATATGGACCAAAATCTCAGAGGAATGTTTCCAGCACCTTGTTGAATCTATGCAACAAAGAATTGAGGCAATTCTGAAGATAAAATGTTGTCCAACCCGGTATTAGCAAGATGTACCAAACAAAGTGGCCGGTAAATGTATTTATATAAGTGAAGCAAAAGGATTTTGACAGTTCGGAGCTTGCATTACAGTGGAACGGTGATAATTCACAACGCTATGAGTAATTTCAGTTGCCTAGCCTTTTTCCTTAACTTTACTAACAGGTCAAAGTTTTTACTGGTCCTGTTAAATACCTCATCTTTTACTGAAATGACTGGCTATAAATGTTGTACGTGCATTCTTGGTTACCAGTGGCATTCCCATCACTATCAGGTATTTAGCAAAGGTGAGCATGGCGATGTGCTAAATGAAGCTAAGCTAAACAGTATTTATCGGTTCATCAACATTTGATAACTCTAATTGCTTAACCTGACACAGTGAATCATAACAGACAAAAATATTGTGTTTTCCAAACGTGGAATTAAAGCACCACTCTTCTTGCATGAGCGTAAACTCTTATTCTTGTTGATGGGCTGCTTTTCTTGCAAGCTTTCTAAATATAGTGCCAATAGCCCCATTTTGGTTTAAGAAGATACCCAAAAGAAACCGGTACTGGCTTACAGTTGTTTAAATACACGGACATTCCTCCATGTTAATATATTGACCCAATCTGGTCTGGAATAATAGTAGATTATCATTAAATGTTTTAAATGGGATATTCTGTGACTAAAATTACATGTACGGGACAGAAACAGATCCTAACCTCTGATTCACCCCTCTGTATATTAGTGCATGTGTATGCACGTGGCTACAGTCATGCCAGAGGGGAAAAGGGAGGCATACATGCAGTAATGCGATCTTGTCCTGTAAAGCAGTGAGACACTGTCTGCTCCCGGTTTGACACTTTTGAGGTTTTCTACTTGAAATATTTACCCTGACATAAAGTAGACTCATTAAATTCCTAACATTGGTTATTGGACTTGGCAACAAATTCTAGCTACGTCCTTTAAAACACCTGTTAGTCTAAAAATATAGAAACTGTATTTCAGTATTTCAGGTGCCTCAACATGTGTCCCCCCTTCCCCATCCTCATCTTGTTCTTTTTAAATTAAGTTTTGTGTGTATTTGTGTATTAATGATTATTTTGTTGATTTTTTTTTTTTTTTTTTTTTTTTTTCTTTGTAGTTGTTTTTTTTTTTTTTTTTATTTTTTTTTTTTTTCACCAGG
>VUQS01034790.1:6010-17678 GCA_015108495.1 Heterochromis multidens | reverse complement strand
TCAGCTGACTGCAGAATTCCCCAGCCTTATAAACAGTACATTGCATAATAACAGAAACCAGCACCATTGACTAACAATGGGCCATTTGGTCAGTTTCATGATCAATAGTATGCAAATTGTCATGACCATTGATCAATGGCCATGAGTACCATTCACAGAGACTGGGGAATGGCTGCAATCACAGCATTGTAAGATGGTGACAGATGTACCCTTAGGCCCCCTCCTCGGTTCAGAGATGGTCTTTCCCTTTTCACGTAAATGGCCTCCTTCACTCCCCGTTCAAACCAGCGTTCCTCCCTGTCCAGGATGTGTACATCCTCATCACTGAAAGAGTGGCCACTGGCCTTTATAAGGCTGGGGAAGTCTGCAGTCAGCTGAGACTGAAGAAGTTACCAGTTGGCAACGAAACGTTTCTCCCACTAAAAAACGCCACATCCAGATGAACAGATTCAAGTTTTTGGGATTCTTTTACCTGGATTATTGAGCATGCATCAAGAGAAATGAATAAAAACACATCGTTTTTCTTAAATGTATAGAATGTATAGCACATATGCATTTAGTGTTTTTTTCTCTTTTCTTTGTTTTGGGGGGGGGGTCAGGAGACTAAATGAAAAGTTGTAGACACACCCTTATTACATTATAAATATAATATCACTCTTTAATGTGAACTATATGACAATATTTTTCATCAGTGCTATCCTATTATTTTCAGGGACTTTAATGCATGATGGGGATAAAAGCTGAATAGAAGTGTAATTATTTTTCAGGCACTATTCACAAAGTATATGGAGCTATAAACTAGAAAAATTAAGTGTAACCATAGCTATGGGTTTTAGCATTTTGATGTTTAAAAAACAAACACCACTTGATAATAACTTTGTGCCAGTCATGTACACAACTTCCTTTAAAAATCTGTTTATTTAAGCACCTATTTTACTTTGTTAGAAACATCAACCAGACAATCCTGGGATATGCCACGGTTGCATGTTATTAACTTTTGTTTCCACTTTCATGTAGGTTTTTTATTTATTTATTTATTTTTTTGCTTGCACTGTTTGTTGTTCTTTGCCCCTCTATTCAATTCCGTGTGATTGTTGGGCCGTGTGATTGTTGGGGTTCCACCCTCTCTCTCTCTCTCTCTCTCTCTCTCTCTCAAGTAGTATTGTAGGGTCTTTATCTAAAAAGTATAAAGTACCTTAAGACTGTTGTTGCAAACTGCCGCTACTACAAAAAGTCAATTAAACTACATCAATTAAATTGAACACGATAGCTAAAAAGCCAGATACTTTAAACTTGGCAGAGACCTAATCAGAAGCTAAAAAAAAAAAAAAGAACTTCTGGCATAAAAGTAAATATTCCTTTTAGCATAATAATGTAGCTCCACATGTGTAAGGCAATATTTTGTAAGCCATAATATTTTCTCAGGTTAATTAGATATCTTATATTATATATATTTTTTTCAAGAAATTCCCATACTTAAGCTTTAAAAATCTAAGAAAACTAAAAACACTTTAAGATGAGGAAAGAAAAATTCAAATAAACAGCCTTGTTCTGTGAGTACTGACAGGAATGCTCAAGCATATTTGTCCAACATCTGTACCATCGAGTCAAAACAAGTAAGTTTGCTATAAATGATGCTAATAAAATTCGTATGAGGAGAAAAAATGTAACTTCTGACCTCCTTGAAATATAAATGTTTATATAATTATTTATTTTCTGGATACTTAATATTAATACTACTAATAATAATAATTAATACTGGTTGTCAGATTTTCAAAATCACCATTAAGGATCCCCCCCTTGTCATTACCTGTCCAGGACTGACTGGGTCAACATATTTTTACTGCATTCCTCTAGTCCAAAGTGTGTGTTAAGGCATCTGGTTTGGAAAAAAGTTGGGGAGAGGAAGAAGGATTATCACAGACAGCTGGAAGGCAGTTCTGAGTTCTGAAGGGACAGGCAAAAGATGCTGAAATACTGACAGAGAGCAGATCACACTAAATTCCTCTTAGGGTTTGCCATTTTATGGATGCTTTTATTCAAAGTTGTTAGCAGAAGTGCACTAAAGATGACATCTAGACTTTGAGTGTGGCATGTGTTTGCTGTTGCCTCTTGTGACCTTTAGTAGAAAACAGAGAAAACCATTTAAGGATGAGGAAGTTGGTATGGCAAAAGTATTTAATTTGCTGCTTGATTACTGGTCCCACTTCAATTAAATAGCACATAGTTACTTTCAGAAAATACATACTAAAGCATACATAAACACATACTAAGCCAATACATACTGGACTGGCATTCAACATGTAAAAACTCCTGCTTCTGTTGTTCTCCATATAGACATTTTTATACATGAACTCTGGACAATGTCAAAGGAATCATGTCCACACCGAAAAGTTTAGATGAACATTGGCGCCTGACTACTGCCTGCATGAGGTGGAAAGTTTGACACCCACTCGCCTGCTGTGTATCCTCAAGACTGTGAATTCTCAGAATAATGCAATCAGACTGATTTTGTAACTGGGACTGGGTTGGGAAAAGTCAGTTAAATGTCCAATCCAAATCATTCGACATATGAATGTATATATTTCCAATGTTTAATGCCACAGAAAACAAAACAAAATAAAAAACCCACAACAAAACAAACAAACAAACAAGAAAACAACCTATTTAAGCTTGTACACTGGTTGTGCTCAAAAATACATTATTACAGGTGGATGTAATACAAGAGGGGTTAGGTTAATTGGTGATTCTAAATTGCCCATAGGTGTGAATGTGAGCGTGAATGGTTGTCTGTCTCTCTGTGTTAGCCCTGCGACAGACCTGTCCAGGGTGTACCCTGCCTCTCGCCCTATGGCAGCTGGGATAGGCTCCAGCCCCCCCGCGACCCTGAATTGGATAAGCGGAAGAGGATGGATGGATGGATGGATGGATGTAATACAGGACTGCTCTACATAAAGAGGCACTGTTTGACATTTTTTGAGTCTTATAACACCAGACAAAGGGTCTGATCAGAAGAGGAGCCACACCAATTACGATCATGAAGATGAGATGATCCAGCTCATTCTCATTCAAAAGTCAAGTAATGGGATGCTTTTAAATGCACTGGATTAACAAAATTTTTCAGTATACATGGGTAATTTATTTGCATTTATATAGTGTTTTTTTAGTATTACTGACCACTCAAAGTGCTTTAGACTAGGAGTCATATTTTAGCTAAACTTTCATACAATACTTTATGCTATAGGTTACACTTCAAGCACTTGATCTACCTCACACCCATGACCAATTTAGAATCATCAGTTAACCTAACATGCGTGTCTTTGGACTGTGGGAGGAAGCCACAGTGCCTAGAGGAAGTCTACACAGGTACAGGAAGAACATGCAAACTCCACACAAAAAGGCCCCAGCCTGGGTTTGAAAAGGAACCTTTTTACTTTGAGATGACAGTACTCGCCACTCCTCACCATGCCAGTACGGCTGTGAATAGGCATATTTTATTCAAAAACTTAAACAGGGTTTTGGTGACTAAAAAGGTTTTCAGAGAATAAACTTCACCAAATAATGTTTGTTGCCTAAACCTAATCAGTGAATGAAGATAAAATTAAAAAGCAAGTGAAAACAAAGCAAAACACAAAGCTCGCAAATGAGACACAAATCAGTCTCCTGGCTTCCAAACTTACACCCTGGCAACCCCTTCAACCTCCAAATTAGGACTTCATCTTTTAAGGCTCTTTTTCTCTCAGTGTCTTATATTACTGTGGCAGGGACACGGTTGATTGACATTTGCCTCAACATAAAAGTTTGTCAAACTATCACACTAAGCCAATTAGTTGTTTTTTGTTTTTTTTTCTGTTTGGTTTATTGCCATGTTAACCTGCATGTATTTTGTCCTGTGAGAAGAGGCAATAGAGAGACAGAGAAAGAAAATGCAGGAAAATGCAAGCAACTGATTTTTTAAATATGTAAATCTGTTAAATACAATGTCATTTTGAAATACTTTTACTCTTCCACTTTACAACATGTTGATACAATGTGTCCTGTTTGTTGTACATCTGTGACGATTATGGCTAATAGTTTTAGGTTTTCAAGGATATTTTGAGCAGTAGACAAGAGATGCTTTTCTTTTTTTTTAAGTTGGGGCTGATCTGTGTGGGAAAACCTCCATAAAAAACAGACAGAACATCATAAAGCAAACTGACTGGGAACTTTATTAGGTACACCTGTGAAATTTAATGCAAACCAATACAACAGCTGTGTCATAACTTTACTTTTACAAAGACTCTACAATTTTCCGTTTTTGTTCATGTCAAAAAAAAAACAAAAAAAACATTTCCACTTTATGTTCATTTTTGAGGTCATAGCAAGTGATGGTAATTGTACTGGAATGCATTAAATTGAAAAGTGTTGCCCCCTTCATGTGCTTTAGCTTAAACTTACTTTCTGCTACAACAGTTTATGTAAAGCACATTGATTCAAAGTATTTGACGTTGATAGCAATACTAACTGGACTAAAAAAGCTGAGTATTTGTGATTATGCATTGTTGATTGTGGTAATCAACTAGGTCTTAATTTTATTATAAGTGACCACATGGAAACTTTGTTTGATGTAACATGGTTCTGAATGATGAGGAATAGTTTGGATTACAGCCAGACTTTTGTACATTTGTTTGCACTGTTCTTTGTGAATACTGTTAAATATTGTGAATGCTGCATCTACAGAAACTGCAAGCCACTGTACATTTTTACAGTGTATTACAATTTTAATACACTGTATTAACAAAAATTTTGTTTTTCTTTGGCAGGGACAAAGGTTCATAGGAATGTAAAGATTTCAGTTCAAATCAATAATTTAGAAGGGCCATTTGCATATCTATATTTAAATCCCAGTAGAATTGCAACCATAGAAGTTAGTGCAATAATTATTTTTGCATTTAAAACCAGAGGAGTTACACTTACATATCATGCATTCAACATGTCCCAGACTGCTCTTTCCTTCCACTAATGGGTTTGCAGAAATTAAGTGAAATCACATGCAACAACAAAAACATTATAATCCAGACGCTGATGCTTTATCGATCTGATCAGCTTTTCACAGCACTTCCTACCTTAGAATATACATCATCACCTTGTCAGCATGAACTATCACTTGTTTTCATGCTCCATAACTGCAACAACAGGAAGTGATGTAATTTTCAAGGGAATTGTAGTTTTTTTTCCTCCAAGGCCTATCGCAGCTCTACTGGTGCTATTGAAAAGTTTGACTTTTTGCCTTCCTGTATATAAGTTCCTGGGACACTTAGAACTTTGATTGCACTATTAGAAATTGTTTATTTTCATGTACATACTGTCTTTTTGCAAATTGTGCACAATATGCATTTTATTTTCATTTTTGCTACAGTTTATAAAAATGAGTGTATCTCAAAAGTGAAGTTATGAACACAATTAAAATATATTTTCTGTAGTTTGAAAGTATTTTGTGTAACTTTTTTTTCATTTAAAATTTTGAAGGATACAGCTATGACATATCTAGAAAAATATGTGATGGTTTATTGTACTTTTTATCATTTTATTTAGTTACTATGGACTTATTGCATACACATTATTAAAGTTTGGGCTATAAAGGTTGTATTGATGTCTAGCAAGTTGAAATTTTCCAAAAAATGGCACTACAGCATATAAAAATGTGAAGATAAGCCCTGGCAGACTTGTTCTATGGAAGCTCACAAAGGGTTAAAACACATCATTACCTTGCATCTTTTTCTCTCTCACAACACTGATGAACTCTCTGCTTCTTTTAAGCATGTCTCAGTGCAATTCTTGACATGTTTTGGTTTCTGTCACTTACACAGCAGGTCCGTCATGTTATTGTGTCCCCAGAAACACTTCTGTTGTGTTTTGTGAGATTGTGTTTTTTCTACTTCTATTGTGTTTTTTTCACCTTCCTTTTTGTTTTATTTAACTTCCATTGTATTTTGTGTGCTTTTGCAGCTGTTCTGTTTGCTGTTTGCTTTTCTATTTGCTGGTGCTTTCTTAAGTTGCAGTCCGTTTGACCTCTCAGGGCCACCGTATTTAGCGATACAGGGACATTTTTACAGAGTATATTTAAAACTTAACTGACCACTTAAAATATAATAACAGCCACAGCATGGACAACCTTCTCACTCTTTCATACTGTTGATTGCACTGAGTTAATGGTAAATGATCTACTGTACATTTTAACGTTATTGGTGCTACACAAGGTTTTACCATATGTTTTTCATTCACAATTCTGTCTTTCTCTCTTTCTCTCTCTCTCTCTCTCTCTCACTCCTACACACACACACACGCGCGTCCGCACACACACACACAAATTACCAGTTACACCAGTGTAAAATTATAAACATACAAACTGTGTTTGCCAATTTCATGTACATTTGAAAGATAATATTAAGAGGAAAACAATAACAGATGTACTACTGTCTAAAACCAGTACATTGATGATGGACTGAAAATAAGTAGCACTTAACTTAAACACTTCATAGGAAGGCCTATGAAGGATCTAGGCTCAATGTCAAGTAGTTAATTTTGAACAATTTGCCAACTGATAAATGCCTGGAAGGTCAGACAACCAGTATCAGTTTCTTGTCAGAACATTGAATATGACTGTACAACAATAAATCAACTTGAACAGAGACCCAAATATGACCTTTTTAGCCTCAAGAGTAATCACACTAAAACATCCTGTTTCTCTCTGACGTTGCAACAAATTTCCAAATGCAGTTTGCCAGATTCAACAAAGCATGGAGATCAAATTATCCCCACTGGGCTTTAATTAGAAAAACATCCACCATGCATGTCTAAAAAATTCAAGGAACTGACAGAGAAAACTCTTTCCAGATCAACTGTCACATATCAGGTCCTCACAGATATATCCTTTCTGATCAACTGCACAAAGTTGTTTCTGGTCCTTGAAACACAATCTGAACTACAACACAGCTTGCAATAGTCAGACCATGACCGTGACATCTTTGTCATAGTTTAGATTATCTGATGATTGCTGTCATGGGAGGTGGAATGAGTCACACTCTTGCTGTGAGGAGCAGCAGGTGCAAACAGTTAAGCAGATGAACAGGCAACAGATGTTCTCAAGTTTAAAAACATTACTGTGGGTTAAAAAAATATGTTGGAGTAACACTAATTATAACTAATTAACAATAATAAGAATGATAGGGTACAGCCAAATGATGAACACTGATATTTACAGTTAACATTAAGAAATTGCATGTTGTCAAGATGCAAAAGCTCAGCAGGAAATGTTATAGTTTGGGGTTTCTGTTTTGCTTCACGGGCTGGAAAGCTAGCAGTCACTGAATGAATAAATTCTGTATGATATTAAAGAGTACTTGATGACAGTGTGAGGCCATCTGTCTGAAAGTTGAAGCTGAACCAGAAGTGGACCTTTCAATGGGATGTGCTAAGCCAAACTAGCAAATCCACCAAGGAAATGACTTCATAAATAGAATTGTTGTAGAACTGCCAAGTCAAGACATTTTCTTTTTTAAAACCACTGAAAATATGATGGGAGGTTTTGAAATTGGCAGTCTCTTTTCAGCAAAGCTCTCACACATCTTGCACATCAAGGAAAACAAAATAAAAAATACAAGAGGAAAGTATATTTTCTAACAGGAACGGTTCTAGCTTCTGAAACTGTTGCATCATTGTAGAATGTCACTTCTATTAATAAATTACTGGAAAATATAATTATGTTTATGGTGTTGTTCAAGTATATCCTCTTTTATCTCTAGATGCCAGATCAAAAATTTTGATCTAAAAGTTTCCATAGCATGTTCTCACTTTTGCAAATGATTTAATTTCAATTAATTAAAACATTCTCTCCTTCTCATTGCATTTTATCTGGTTAGTCTTTCACATTTTCCATGTTTTGACATCTTTTTATATATCTTCAAAGAAAAAAAATCCCATTTATGTTCATTTGGTTGGTGGTTTGACACATAAAACCCTCTGGGCATTTGCCCTTTGAAAATTTTTGGGAAAATTGTAGGCACTTTCAAAATATACCTGCCACGTGATTGGATGAACCATCTGTCTATCACCAGGAGATGACATCTTAAAGTGGCTTCAGACTATGAGATTTTAGCAGTGTTATATGCTCCTTGCAAGACATACTGTGCAACATGGATCTGGCAAACTTGGGTAACAAGATCAATGCACAAAGTACGATAATGATATCTGCTGAATCATGGGCTATGATGAACTCCAGCAATTTCTCTGGTATTTCTTTCCATGCTCCATCCTGTCACCTCATAGCAAGAAGGTCCTGGGTTTGAATCCAGTCTGACTGAGCCATTTCTGTGTGCAATTTGCATTTTCTTTGGCTTAGATATCCATGGTAGGTTAATTGGTGATTATATCGATTGTCTGCCCTCAGTGTATCTAGCAGCCTATCCAGGGTGTACCTTGCCTCTTACCCTATGACAGCTAGGATAGACTCAGACCCAGAATTAGATTAGCAGTTAAGAAAACGGATGATTGTTTTATCTCCATCTATTCCATTTGGGATTTTTATTTAATACTGCATTCTGCAGTCACATTTTGAGATAGTCATCATAAATTTCTGACACAATCTGTTACTATCCCAGGGTATCTTTAGTTTCAAGATCATTACAAAGGCCAGCTCTTTCACAGTGCAATGTAGGTCCCCCATTATACAGGCAAAATCAAAGATATCACTACGATTTATTCATATTGGTCACAAGGTTTGTGTTTCCTATGGGACACCCCAAACTGCACAGTATATAACTGGCATTAGACCCAACAGTTTACAGGCATCACATGTTCATAAATTAATAATAAGTTGTACTGTATAACCAGATAGTATGTAACAGTCTTGTAGACTTTTTGCTTACATCTTATGTTGAATGGTGTGAACATTTTATTTACTGCTCTAAATGTTGGTGCACAGGGTAAATTTTTTGATCCACCACTCCAGAGTTGCCAGTCATCTCCTTGCAGAAACCTGAGCGTGGAATCAGTTATCTGAGTGAATATTTATATAACTGAGGTCAATGAGCCATTGTTTTTTTTTTTTTATTCTCAGGACTCCCTCCACTTCAGCTTCTTTTGGTTTGTTGTTATTTTTTCAACATCAAGTTACAGTTTATGTGTACGCTTCCTTTTTGTTTAAAGTCTAACACTAGAATTTCAAAACTTTTTTATTTATTTTCTTTCTGAAGGAGAATGTAAGTATGAAATCCCTTGTGTTGCTTGATTTGGTGCATTTGCTGTGATGGATGAAGTGTCACTCTGATATGGAGACACAAAATATTACATCGTTAAACATTTTTTGTTTAATGAGTAAGCTGGCAGCCAGAGGGAAAAGAGAAAACAGAAACCAAGCTTAAACCATTAATCCCCAGGGCTTTGCAGTTAAGTAATGCGATCAAGTTGTGAAATTAAAATTTTTCAGTTTCAGGTACATTTTGAAAGATAGCATGCAGATAAAAGCAAAACGCTCTAAGTGGGTCAAAAGGACTAAACACCTAGAAAACCAGACGTGTTGAGGGTTAGGACTTCAAAGGCTGCCTCCAATTTGAACTGCTTTCCAAAAGCCAATTAAAATATGCTTCTAAAGCACTTACCTTCACACACTGTACTCTAACATGTACAGTATATCAGATTGTTAACATGGCATCATTAAGCCTCAATTACTTAAGCACTGCACATTCTCAAAAACTGGCAACAAATCATTCATTTTAAAAGCATGGAAAGGCCAATTAGAAACATAGAAAGGGTTTACACGTGCAAAGGTTGTGTGCGTAAGCTGATTTTGAAAGCCTTAGTACTTACAGTGTCAGCTATATAGAGAGAAAACTCTAGGTAGCCAGAGATTTTTTCATATTTATTTTAAAAATTTATTTTTGTAACTATGATTTTGAAAATGGGGGCTTTTAAGTAACATTTAAAATTTAGAAGAATTCCCACAGGAGTAAATTAGATATGTATATTCTGCTGCTAATGTAAAACATATTCTCTCTTTGAAGAATGTAACTGTAATTTTCCCATCCAATTTCACCAAGATGAGCTTGTTCTTATTACAATTCAGACCCACAGATATGAGTAGTCTCTTGTACCTACTATTAGAAGTTCTATTATCATTTATCATTGAGTTTAAATATTTATAAAAAGAAAGAAAGAAACCAACCCACATTATCTAAATCTCCAGCAAGTCATAAAAAATCAAAAAAGTCCAAAAGACAGGTTTTGACTCACAGCTGTCAAGTGACTGATGCCAACACCACCCCTACTAGCTCCAAATATGTACTGTCCTTCTAATTTAAATCAATGCCATTTTAAAATGGAAACATGCATTTAACCAGCAATAAAGGATATGATAACAGCCTACTGAACCTGCTAGGTTTTGCATGAGACCACCTACTAGCCACATTTATGGGAGTGACATCAACTGATAATATCTTTCGAAACCAAAAGTAAATCAAGGAGCAATCTAATACTGTAACTTTTTAGAGCTGCTCATTCAAACCTTTAAAATTATTGAATTATTTGCTTTAGCTTTGTTCTCATCTAAAAAGAAGTCTGGAGCCATTCTTCATCAATTATTCACCCTCACAAAAATACGGTTCAGATGTGAAGAATGAGTATGTGCTTTTAATAATTTTGATGGACAAGTGCAGTCTCCATCCTTAGACAGTATAACCAAGGTTACTTTGTAGCTACAATTGACACGTTCTCTAAATGCACCACATGCAGGCAATTAGCACTTCCCAAGTTCAAAGCTGATCAAATGAACGGTTGTCAAGTTAGGTGAAGAACAGATGCAAAGTGTGAGAGAGAATGGTGAGATAAGTGCATAAAAGCACAGAAGAAAAAAGGGCTGCTTTATGAGGGAATGTTAAGAATGTTAACTTCAGCTTATAAGACTCTCATCAGAAAGGTCCTCAGACAACAATCACAAGTTCCAACCCTTTTATTTACATGTGTTGTAAAGACCTCCAGCACCCTCTCGGTGCTGACGGAGGATTCAACATCATTTTACAGAAGTCATTAAAAATAACAGCAAAGCCAACATCAGCATGTAGAAATCAGACTGGGATGGACTTGAGTTCGGGGACAGGTGGGGGTGGAGAAAATGAGGGAGTGGGAGGAGGAGAGAAGAGAGCCTTAAACAAGAGCCTTATACCATTTAAGACACGTTGAATTCATAGTCAATTTTCATTCTGGGACGAAAAGTAAAGTCAGAGATCAGTCATTTTATAGTCAAACGTAGCTCATTTTTACATGAAGTGATGAGTAAAAATCAGCAGTATAGCCTGATAATTCATGGGTATTCACTAAGCATAAAACATAGTATGTAAATAACACTTTAACCATCAATACAGAACCAAAGCTCAATGGGCTTCCCAATTTACACAGTGAAATAGTGTAAGGAAGAAGAACAAGGGGATATTAATCGCACCTGTTACTTAAACTAAATACTTTCTCTTCATACATGACATTTAAAGGACAAGGAGAGAACATGCAGAATGACAAAAAAAAAAAAAAATAAAAAAGAAAGAAAAAAAAGAGAAAAAAAAAAGAAAAAAGAAAAAGAAAAAAAAAAAAAAGAAGAAAGGGAAAAAAAAAAAAAGGAGGAGGGGGGGGGGGGGAGAAG
>VUQS01034789.1:3136-19556 GCA_015108495.1 Heterochromis multidens | reverse complement strand
GGGGGGCGGGGGGGGTGACCTTGGACACCAGCAGCAAGATGTACAGTGACAAACATGCACAGGATACTGTAGGCCCTTCTCACAGATGGCAGATACTAGAAGGCCCCAAAACATAAGCACTCAGTCCTCTGACTGTGGTTTGGGTGCTGAGATCAAACTACACTATGTGACAGTGAGTAGGCAACCGCAGAGTGAGATATTCTAGCAGACAGACATGGAGATCATGTAATATTTTATGAGTGACAAGTGTTGCAAAAAAAATAATAATAATTTGAGAGAGGTTCCAAATAAGTAATTGAATTCTCCTTTAAAAAGCTAGTGTATTCAGAGAGAGTGTAACCTAGGTTATTTTGGTTATAGCTACAATTTACAAATGTCTCCTAAATGTTACTGAGGACAGCTATGTGATTGTGCCTGTTCAAAATGTAGCTGTGCAGAATGGGTACACTGTGAGCTGCGACCTCATCCAAACAACTTTTAGAGCATAATTTTAAACAAAATTAGAATTTGGTAAGGGTACAGCTTTGCCATGTATGTGTGACTGTTAAACCTGGGGGTAAAAAGCTTGGAAATGCATTAATGCCAATGAATTTCCTCACAAAGACAGCCAAACAAAAACATGGCTCTGTGTGCATGTATGTTCCTATACACAGAGCAGGCAATAACAACAATTACACCATGGCAAGGTCATTCTGGCGAAGAATAGAAAGACAGACAAACAGATGGACATATAGAGCTTTCTTGAACTGATATTTGACTGATATTTTGAAATAGCTTGTTTTTAAGGCAGCATTTTGTTCAGGGCAAAGTTTTTTCCACTGCTCTTCTGAGGTTTGCCTTAGTACCTTAATTGCAAATTTTCATAACATTAGTCGGATGTTTTTTAAAAGAACACGGCACTCACAGGGTCTGCGATATCAGGGCAGTTCCTACTTTGAACAATTTCATTACCAAAGGACGACCAAGAGGAGGAATACACATGCTACATGTTATGTCTTCTTTTTAGATTATGTTACCAAACAGTAACCCCATAATTTGAAATCAGCTTGTTTTGTTCAGAATATGAGAGTCTACAACACTATAATGATTTACTGGGCTCTTTTGGACTCCACAATCTGGAGCCAGCAGGGCTACACTTAAAGAACAATATCCTGCTTTCTACAAATGCATTCAATATACAATATTTAATGTGGGTACACTGAAAACCTAAATGTTTAAAGTAATTAAATAGTTTAAATAATGTAAAACCCGTGTCTGTGTGGGTTCTCTTCAGGTACTCTGGCTTCGTCTGACAGTCCAAAGACATACAGTTAGTGGGGTTAGGTTAATTGGTGATTCTAAATTGGCCATAGTAGCAAGGTATGAATAGTAGCTAAAATATTAAGGATGCTCTGCTATACTGACTAACTCTACGTTTCTTCCATTATGCTCGCAGTTTAGTTGCTTAGGTTGCGTTTTATTTTCCTGCATATTTTATTATTTCATTTTTCTTCTTCACTCACCTCTTCACTCTGTGTTTATACACCTCTCTGCATTTAATCATTAGTTATTATTAATCTCTGGCTCTCCTCCACAGTGTGTTTGTGTCCTGTCTTCCTCCCCTCACCCCCAACCAGTCATGGTAGATGGCTCCCCCTCCCTGAGCCTGGTTCTGTCGGAGGTTTCTTCCTGTTAAAAGGGAGTTTTTCTTTCCCACTGTCACCAAGTGCTTGCTCAAAGGGGGTTGTCTGATTGTTGGGGTTTTCTCTGTATTATTGTAGGGTCTTTACCTTACAATATAAAGCACCTTGAGGTGACTGTTGTGATTTGGCGCTATATAAATAAAATTGAATTGAACTGAATATTATGCCTAGCTATAGCACTATCTTTTAAATTCTTTGTGATCCTTAACACAGCACTAAACAAATGAAGGAGGCATGGTATAACAAGGCTGGCATGAGCAAAGCTCATATGTTGCTCCTGCAGTTTCCCAGGCTTATCCACCTGCCTGGCAGGAGCCCTGGGTGGCTGGCACTGGCTATATTGTAGATTTGTGTAGGTAACAGGTTTATAAAGATTAAAAGAGGATTGGGGTTTTCTCTGTATTGTAGGGTCTTTACCTTACAATATCAAGCACCTTGACTGCTATTGTGATTTGGTGCTTTATAAATTGAATTGAATTGAATACTAGAAGAGCAAAGCTGTGACACCATGAGAGCAGTGAGTAGCAAGGTTATTGACTATCATTGTGGTAGTGCTGACAGGACTCTGCAGATTTTAAAAAAGGAAGACCTTTAATAAATAATTAAGAGGCTATACCTTAATTTGGGAGGCAGTGGAAATTGAATTATATTAATTTGAATTGTCTTAAAAAGGGGGGCAGCACGGTGGCTTGGTGGTTAGCACTGCTGCCTCACAGCAAGAAGGTCCTGGGTTCAACTCCACCATCTGGCCGGGGCCTTTCTGTGTGGAGTTTGCATGTTCTCCCCGTGTTTGCGTGGGTTCTCTCCGGGTACTCCGGCTTCCTCCCACAGTCCAAAGACATGCAGTTAGAGGGGTTAGGTTAATTGGTGAATCTAAATTGCCCATAGGTGTGAGCATGCATGGGTTGTCTGTCTGTCTCTCTGTGTTAGCCCTGTGACAGACTGGCAAGGTAGTAGTTCTTGTGCCAGCTTTTTGGGGTTTGCATTGTACTATTGTATGAAAGCACCTTTGCTAGGCTGAGTAATAAAAAGCAATGTTGCACTAATGCAAGTATCTGGATTATCATTAAGGTGTTATTACAGTTCTCATTGAGAAGTTATTACATTATTAAATCATGCTCCCTTGGAGTTATAAGCAATGACTGCCTCATGGTGTTCAGTACCACAGCTAACTCCGTGACCTTTGCTGAGTGCTGAGAGTGAAAACAACTCGCTTCGCTCTGTATGAGTCGCAGTGCTACAGTGAAACAGACTCCCTTTGTAAATGTAAGGTCAAATGGAGGTAGGAGGCTGGCTGCGCTACGTCACCTGATGTAACCTGATACAGGAATGTCTACTCCTGTATATTCGATATAATGACCACACCAGTGTGAATAAATACACTACATATAAAAAGTATAAAAAGAGACAGGGAGGGAAATATAATAGTCGTTACCCTGCAAACAAATGCTTTTTCTTAACAGCTGATGTTGGATGACAATGGCCTTTGGTTTTTTTTTTTTTAATTTAACAGTCTTTGTTCTTGAACATAACATAACTCTTAGTTGACTCTATTTCCTACTTGAGAGAGTTTTGTGACAATATATATCTCACACGACCCTCCTGGGCTTGAATTAAGGCCTTGATATAAAAGGTATAGGTCAGAAAATCAAACTGAATACATCTTCAAAGAAAGCTATCTTTTATCAAGGAAATAACTCCATTCAAAGTGTGTGAGAGTGTATGTGTATGTGTGTGGGTGTGTGTATGTGTGTGGTGGTGCAATATCAAGCAGGGGACTTCAAGGAAAAATGGAGACCTTTAAAAGTCAGTTGCCGCCGTCGCTATTTCTCTGACGCAGACTTTTATCTTGTATTCATTGAATCTGTAAACAGCATTCTCTACTCCTGCCACAAGTGTTTCTCTGATCTAGACTGAGATTGGGCTGCGTTTTGCTGCCGTCTCCTGCAACAAAGAGCAATACAGTACATGTGCCCTGCGTGGCATTGAAATAACAACTAAATAAACACGCAATGTGTCTTTCCTCCGCTCTAAGTTACTGTCTTTCCCCCCTTTTCCCCCATTGGCCTCATCAGGCCTGCATTCCGCACAGAGCCAGACTTCAGTTGGGATTTTAATTGGCCCTCCACAATCAACAGCAGAGCTCCTCAAGGATGTGTTCGCTCCTCAGCCAGGCTACACTCAAGGACCAGTGCTGGGTTTTGAAGTGGCCTCACGCAGAGTTTTGGAAACCACTCTGAGAGTGCAGACTTTGAAAAACAGATAAGAGCCACAGGCTATAGGGTTTTATGCATCTTATATCATGTACTGTTCCACCATATCTATCTATGGCAAGAAAATTACTTTTTGCTTCACATATACATGATATGTCTCTGTGTGTACACTTAGAGGGCTGGTCCAGTGATAGGGAATTGATCTCTGGGGAGTGATCTTCGAAGGGAGAGAGATAATTCTAGGAGTAACGCCAGTGTTTATGCTGCTGCCGCTGCTGTTGTTTGTGAAGATGCACATCTCAGGTCTTAGTGGGAGACTCACCTGGGGCCTCGATAAGCTGTTTGTAGATTCCCAGGAATGCAGACTCTGCCTCCTTACTGCGCTTGTTCAGAGCAACCACCTGCAGGGGAGAAGATGCCATTAAGGAAAACATGGACTGATACAATCCTGGCACACGCCTAACTCACAATGCACAGAATATTTGCACTGCAGGCATTAAATTGATGCTTTTACACAGAGCAGAAAGCATGCAAAATCTCCTATTGCTCACAATAAATGAATGGTAGCAAGAGCAAAGGTCAGCCTCACAGCATCCTGCCGATAAATCAAACATTCCTGCTTGTCTTTTATATGTGCATACCAGAAAAATGCTGTGTGCCTTCTACTGTACATAAGCAGCGACAACTAGAGAAACAAGGCATAAACTACGACCATATCCTTCCTGTTTAACTGCCAAGATGTTACATGTTGCGAGGTGACATTTGGCCTGTTAAATGTAGGTGCCGGTGTGTGCGAAGAGACTTGCCAGTGGCCTCCATCACCAGCAGCACTCAGCACCTGCTATCCTTGGCGCTGCGGGTGATGCAAACCAATTAACGATTCATTAGGAGGGACAAAGAAAGCGAATTAGCCACCACCTGGCCCCATGGAGAGGGCACCTGCACTAGTGGGTATGTGGGTTACTCTGCTCCCAGCTCCTGCTAAGACCTCAGGCCTGTTTTTGTAAGTCAGAATCTGCCTCTCTCAGAATGTCCTCTGCAATAGTAAATCAGATCAGGCTTGTTCAAATGGCCCCCCACTCCAAGAGCAGACAGAATTCAAATTATTGTCATCTATTGTCTATGTCATTTCTGTCACTGTTGATTACAGACTCTATCGGATTGGCTCAATGGACTCCACAACAGTGGGTCAAGTGTGCAGTATAGCTGAGCCAGGGCCCCTCCTCATCGGTACGGCTGCACTTGAAAAAAAAAAAAACATTCATTTTGCAAAGGCAGAAAACACTTATGAGAATGGTGGCAATGTGTTGGGGGCGGTTTAGTGGGGTTATAAATAAGATGTGTGGAAAACAGCGAGGGACGGAGAGCCTTTGATTTACTGGAAATGGCTGGTGTCTTCCCCGGGGAGGCATAACGACAGCATCATGTTTAAAGAAATATCATAAAGATCAGGCAAATCCCCCCCATCACTCCCACTTGGAGCAGCTCAGAGGAGTTCATGGAAAATGGAAAAGGCTGGAGCCCAATCAATACAGATGCAATAGTCTGCCGCTCTCAGTCAGCTGCCTGCTACACTATGCCGTTCTGTTTCACTCAGCTCTACCCATATTTAACCCTCCCACCTCCTCCCACTACCCTCAATTTGCCCCCTCCACACCCCTTTCCCCAACCACCCACCTCTCCTGTCCCTTTAGAACTGACATTAATGTTGGCATCTTGGTGCACAAACAGTGAAAATGTGTGTAGCACAATGGCACCATAAATACCGCTCCGGCTTTATCTTTTGCTTATGAGTACATCAACAACTGAGCTACTTCAGCTGAGGCAGGTTTTATTCACAATGATGAGACACTGTTTTTATGTTTTCTTTGTGAGGAGGAGCAGTTTGGTGACCCAGAGCTTGTTTTTGAGCCAGTAACTACAAGGACTCTTCTCCTCTCTTCACTGTGACAATGAGCAAACCAACACCACCACTTTGTGACACCAAGACAAAATATCACCAACCTGAGCTTACACCTCATCTACATGGCCACTACAGCAGGGTGGCTGATCCCACAGCTAGTCATCAACTTTTCACTGACAGTCTGCTGGCTGGCCTGCCTTCCTCAAAGCATATACATCAAATGAGGCTCCCAACTGCATATGTAAAAAGCCTGAGCTCCTTGTGAAGGCACCAGCCAGGGCTCCATCTTCCAGGGTCTGCTGGCCCTCCATCATCCTTTAATGAGAGAACACGGAGATTACCTTCACAATCACACCATTAACCTGCCTACAGACTCTAGCAAAGACATCAATCACACGCCTGTCTGATGCCTTCTCACGTTAGTGCCCGCTCTGTGTAAAGACACCCCCCACCAAATCTGCCTTTCCTATCATCAAAGCACTTTGAGGTGTTGTGCATAATATGAGCTGATCACAGAGTCATCCTCAGGACCATGATAATCCACCTCCAGCCAAGCACGTGGGATTTTCGAGGCACAAGTAAAGCTGATATGAGCAGATGGGGCTGGTGTACAGAGAGCAACATTTGTATGATACCCCTGGGACAACAACCACCTCAGCCAATCAATGTTTATGATGACATCACAGAGAGCTTTAGTTTACAGTCTGCTACTACAGTGTTATTATGTTGACTACTCTATGATGACACTAAAACACATAATTGCTTCTTGGATTTGTATTGCTATACCATGGAAACATTAGTTTGCACAAGTGAGCTAGCCAAATATTACCAAAAAAACCTGCTAAAGAGTATCCTGGACTCCAGGATAGTGACAGACAAAACAATATTATGGACAATTTGCCATGTTTAAGAGTACATTCGGATATTTCAGACCTTAAAATGTTAGATGTATCACCAAAATCAGTAACAGACGTAAGTTTCTGCTTTGTTAGCTAAAACAAAACTTTTTGCTAGCACCCTTTAAATACAGAGATAAATGTATTTTTGAGTCAAATATCTGCATTTATGGTACTCGTTTAAGCATTTGCTTTGTGGCTTGCTAGATTGTGCATTTTTACTGTTACCCAAGTTTTAGTGTAGCTATTAAACTGCCAGATATGTCACTACCTTAAATTGCACCAACATTGTTAACCGAGGGAAATTTCTGCTTTGTTAACTAAAGATATTTTGCTATAAATAAATTGCTTTTCAACTTAAATATACAGTCACGGCCAAAAGAAATAAAATCCTCTGTCAATTCTAAGGTTTTAGATAACAGGACATAATAGTAAATAATTATCTAGTCCTTACCAGATCTTACAACTATTTAAATACAACCTCACATGAACAACAAATCTTGACATATTACACCATGTCATCATTTACTGCATAAAAACTAAGCCAAAATGCAGAAGCAGTGTATAAAAAAACTAAGTACACCCCATTAATTAATAGCTTGTAGAACCACCTTTAGCAGAAATAACTTGAAGTAATCATTTTCTGTTTGACTTTATCACCACTGAAATGCTGTGGCAAACTGAAATCAGGTTGAGATCTGGACTGACTGGGCACCTTGATTCTTTTCTTTTCCTTTCACTGCTGTGCTTGGGATCATTGTTCTGTTGTATGACTCACTTTCAGTCAAACTTTAGCTGTCGGACAGATGGTCTCACATTTGACTCTAGAATACTTTGATATACAGAGGAGTTCATGGTCGACTCAATGACTGCAAGGTGCCCAGGTCCTATGGCTGCAAAACAAGCTGAAATCATCACCCCTCCACCACCGTGCTGACAGTTGGTATGGGTGTTTGTGCTCATATGCAGTGTTTGGTTGTCGCCAAACATGCCGCTGTGCATTATGACCAAACATCTCCACATCTCTCCTGATCTCGTCTCATGGTTTGTTCAGATGCAACTTTACAAACCTAAGCTGTGCTGCCATGTTCTTTTTTTCTCCTGGCAATTGGCTCCATAATGTAGTGATTTACACATTCACCTAACAAGTGAAAGATCCCTGGTTCAATCCTGGGGGGAGACACAAAATCCTTGGGGGTTGTGTCAGGAAGAGCTTCTAGCATAGAGATCCGCCAAATATGTATAGAGCTACCTGCTGTGGCTACTCCCTTGTGATTAAGGGAGCAGCCAAAAGTAGCTACTACTACTAGGCACCAAGCCATAATTGCTCATCCTTTTTCTAATGTTACTGTCATGATCTTTAACATTTAACAAGCTAACTGAGGCCTGTAGAGTCTGAGATGTAGCTCTTGGGTTTTTTGCAGTTCCTCTGAGGATTGCACAGTCTAATCTTAGGGTGAATTTGCTGGAACGTCCACTCCTGGAAAGATTGGTATCTGCCTTGAATGTTTTCCACTTTTGAGTAATCTCTCTCACTGTAGGTGCCCAGGACTTGGCCTTGGAAATGGCCTAATAACGCTTCCCAGATTGATGGGCAGCCACAGTTGCTTATTTGAACTGATGTTTTTCCTCCTGACATACACACACACACACACACACACACACACACACCTGAATGCTACAGGCCAGCAAACTGCCAAAACTTCTGCTTTTATAATATCATGATATTAGTAAAGCTGTAGCAGCAGTGTGGAGATGTAAAGGAATAAGTACATCTGAAAACCTTCATATTGCTCTTAAGTACTGCATAGCTTGTTTGATTTTTTCCCCCTTCTTTCTTTTTTTGGTCTGAGGCAGTTTTTCCAGGCGTGTTGTTGGTCTCAGGACAACAACCACTTGCCAAAATCAGGACATGCGCTGTAAGAAGAGGTGCAACTCAAGGTAGGTCTACAACTACCAAATCATTTCTCCTCTTTTGGCTGTGTGATATGGCTCTTGCCCTGGGTTTGGCTCACATTTCTTTCTTTGTTTTCACCCATTTCATGATTAAGGATATGGCTACCGAGGGAATGGGCTTGGCCGCAGGTTGATTTTCCAAACAGGAATAAAGCCTGGGGCAGAGCAGCAAAAGAGAGACAAAGGAAACCTGTTAACGCTCCTCCATAACTCTTCACGCAGCAGCGGAGTGGGCAGAGCACAGCCTCTGGGACAAGGCTGCTGGGAAATACTTACTGATAAGCCTTTGAGAATACTTGCAGTGCCCACTAGAGTGTCTATGTGTGTATGTGAGAAATAGCTGGCATGTGCTGAAGAGAGAGAAATAAATAAAGGAGAACAAGTCAAGAATGAAGTAGAGGAGGCAGAGTGAAGGGCTACTGAGCGATGTAGAGAGAGAGACAGAGAGACAACAGAAAAGAGAGGTTCCCATAAAGAGCGCAATTAGCAATTATGCAGTCATCAATTACAATTATCACAACTGGTGATTATGCAATTATCACACTAAATCATCGTTTCCCCCCTCTGCCTTACCAGTTTGCCACCCCCTGTGATTTGGTTGTTTGAGGATGGGTTGTGATGATGCAGGTGATTAGAGTGTGCGACAATGATGGGGGTGTTGGGTGGGTGTCAACACAGAGTGTGCAAATAAATGTGTGAATGCTTGGAGCATGTCTGCATATGCATCTGTGCCTCCGTGTAAGCAGTGTGCGATTTCATTCTCTCCGTGTTAGTGTGCGCGTGTGTATTCATGGATGCACCGCCTCCATCTGAAGGTGAATGTGGTCGGCGCTGGGGTGGTTTGGGGACAGAAAATGTATGGTTCCACAGTCCCTGAGGCCTCTAAATTACCTGTCATCTTCCCCATGATGCAAAGGTCAGCGTACAATCATAGGGAGTCCATCCTACTGTGCTGCTCACTGAGCGCCAGTCCAGCCCACAGGCTGACAGGATGTCACAACAACCCCGGTCCCGCTCCATGCTTATTAGAACAAAACAGTGGGAAGCCCACTACCACCACAGCACCACTTGTCACCAGACTTTCCAGAATAATCTGCTAGATATTTGACAAATATTTGGTGCTTGGAGTTGATACATGAGATGAGAAAATAAGGCAAAATATGATCAATATTATTTTTCTTGAGATGTATTTCTATTAATAAAGTATTTCCAACATCCGATCTTAATTGTTGACACATATTCAGTATATAACCCCCACTGTTTGTTGGAATTTTTTTTTTGTTTAGTTACCAAACACTGGTCTAAGTGGACTGACTTCTCCCAGTTTGGAGGTAATACTATTTTAGGGGTGTACATGTTGACTACCAATCTGGGAATAAGATGACATTTACCCATAGCTGTGGCTGAGAATTATCTGTGCATGTTGTCTCTGCATGTTGTTTATAGAGATGCACAGCAGCGCATCCCTATAACCAACATTCATTCTGACCTGTCCTGAGTAAAATTACTTTGATAAAGTACCTCATAGTGGCTTCAAAGTGAAATTTCTTTGTTTCCCTGGCCCAAAAAATTAATAAATAAATAACCAAAAAGAGGTAAACAAAAAAAAATATTGGTGTCATCTATCAGCTAAATTACTATTTCAAACATCAGCATGGATTTCATAGTCAGTGGGTCCTTAGTTTTAGAATGTCCCTCTGTTTAATCTAAAAATAATTTTTTTTTTAAAAACTGAGATTATTTCCAGATGTAAAGACTTTAAAATCTGCAAAATGATTCAGTCTCTCACTCAGTACTTTCCAGCTGAATACTAAGGAGCCCTTAAATAAAGGTCAAAAGAGTTAAAATAATCTAATTTCAGGATGACTTTTTAATAGCTGACTGGCCACAGGAATGACTCTATGAAGCACGAGAAAATTTGGATTGCATAAACAATTCGAGGAAGAAACCTGCAATCCCTGTTACCTGCTTTCAGTTTCTTTTATGTGATCTGTATGTTAAAACAAAAACAAATGCAAAAAACTATCATTTTCTCCTCAGAAGCAGGGAACAGATCTGATCTTAGCCATGCCAGCCCAGCGCTTGTGCAGCTGTCACTGCAGGCGGTTGTTTTGCTTTGAGAGTAGGTTCACAGGAGAGGCGGGAGAGAAGAGATGAGTTGGTGAGGAGTGACTGATGAGTGGGTGGAGGAGAGAGTCAGAGGTAAACACTATTGCAATACAGTCTGGACATTGAGGGACCCGTGTACACCCACACATGCTCTCCCACGTACACATACACACAAACTTGGAAGCATGCAAACACACACACACACACACACACACACACACACATCAAGTTGCTCTCACTCAGCCTGTGTTTGAGGGCAGATTTAATCATGGTGACACCCATCTCGGAGCGGTGGTGGCAGCATGGCGGTGGCTGTGGCCATCTTTGGGTGCCCAGTGAGATGAGCAGTCAGAGCACTGACACACATCTCGCCGCCACGTCAATTCCAATCAGCAGTGCCTGTCAGTCAATGCGCCGCGCTCACAAAAGACTGACGCTACCGCCACTCAGCCACTGCAGAGCTGCCGTCTCAGCCAAATAAATGGCCAAAGCTGACCAAACCAATATTCTTCTGAACCACTTATCCGCTCTTCATGTGAATACACGCTGCAACAAAGCAATGACAAATTCAAAGTGAAAATTTGACACCATTCATGGTAGCCTGTAAGACTAAGGGGAGAGGCTCAACTGTATTGGAATGGTTGAACCTTATAAAGTATACACCAGAAAAAATCCAATATAGGTTTCAAGACCCTATTAACCTACAGAGAAGAAGGTAGAAAGGTTTTGATATAACATATCACAGTTGCTACTGCATTAAGCTTCAGTGATATACTTTCCATGTCCGTGAGTCTGCTCAGGTCCACTCGGGTCTGAGTGATAAATTTCACCAAACAGTGAATGTGAGGGTCCATGCACATGTCCAAATGCCTGCCTGTTTTTTTTTTTTTTTTATGGCTGCACAGACTCATCCATGGAGAATTTGCATTGGAATGAAACTACACATGTGCCCCAGTACTTGGCCGTCGGGTCTCCTACTGTCTGTGTGCGTGTCCACAGTGGAGTATAATGTAGGCTTTAGCAGGCAGCCTGTACGTGCAGTCATGCTTTGAGCTCCATCTTAATGTCAGCATGCTCATGGTGCATTCATGTTAATAGTGACCACATTCACTACCATAGATATTTTATGTAGTACTTAACACAAAAACATCTGAGCCTGACAAGACATAATAAGCTTTGTTAGGTTTTAGCAGTTAACAAGCAGTAACCTCAGGGACCGAAATTGAAGCCAACATGTGCCAACTACTGCAGTTCCTTGAACAGCCATTTTACAGTAGAAAATAAACATCTTAATATCCTAGTGCAAAAATGTTTTGGTATCTATAGCTACGTTTTTCCTCATGACACCAGCAAGTGGGTTCATTTTTTTGTAAATAATCCATTTAAATTATTTTAAGGCTTAAAGTTATGCATTATTAGAGGTGTGGCCATTTTGACAGGTGTGCAGACACAGGTGGCTGTAGCTGAAAGCTGTCGACTCAGCTTCACATCCACTAATTCAAGTCACTGAACTGGACCTCTCAACTGCGTTTGTGCTGTTGGTGCCCTTTGGAGCATTTTGAATGGAATTATCTGACAAATAATAGAGCCTGCTGTGTGGTTAATTGCACTGAACAGCCTGTCCAAGAAATCTGTACTCCAGTTTAGTAGTTAGAATTTTATATATGGTGCTTAGTGATAATTAGCAGATACAATATATGTACAGTATCTACTAATCTTTGAATTCAGGTGTTTTCAGACCTACTGCCACAGGTGTATAAAATCAAGCCTCTGGCCATACAGTGTGATATACAATCATTTGTGAAAGAATGGGTCATTCTAAAGAGATCACTGAATTCCACAATAAACTATTAGTGCTATTAATGCAAAGAGGACGCATTTAGGAACCACAGCAACTCATCCACAAAGTGGTAGACAATGTAAGCTTACAGAGCAGTGTCGTTACCAACGCTCTGCTGACTCAATAACTGCAGAGCTCTAGCCCTCCTCTGGCTTTAACATCAGCACAAAAACTGTGCGCTGGGAGCTTCGTGGCATGGGTTTCCATGGCCAAGCAGCTCCTGTAGGTGTAATGTTTAGGTGGCCCAGTACTTTTGTCTATATGCATGTCTGGGCAATATACCCATATAGGGCTAGATTTACTAAACAGGGCAAAACAGAATGTGAGTGCAATCCCCAAATAGCGCTCATAAGTGTGGTTAGTTTTATGGGCGATTTACAAAAATTGCGCTGTTTTCTAAAAACAGGCACAGTCGGTACATTTCAATATCAAGCAAAAAATATAAGACACTTTTTTTGGCGCTAAATGTTGGTTTAATTAGAAGTAAACTGCATATTTCAATATTCTCCTCCCTATATTTTACAACAGGGTCAGTCACAGAAACCTCTCAGTTCCCACCTCCTACAAGCAATCTTGTCACTGTGCTCTCTTTGTAAATACCTACAGTACTTTTTTTTAAACGCCAAAACCCAGTTTGCGCTGGCATAACACGTTAGTAAATCTGACCCATAGTCTCTAAATGCATCTTGCTAGCAAGGCTTGCTAGTGGTAGCACTCTCACCCAAATATGCTTACTTCTGGTTCAAAAGACCGAGATGGCAACAACCAAAATACTAAACTCAAGGCTTCAAAGTGAAACCAATGGATGACTTCACTGTGGCTACACTAATCTTTTATGTACAATCTTAACTAGTATTTGACAAACTGTCATTTTAACTGGATGATCAAGCTAGATATAAAGACACAATTCAACCTCTGAAGACTGAATGTTTGCATCCAATAGTTACTAAGATAGTTCAGTTGGAGCCAAGTGGTGGACACACCGACAACACTTTCCCCACCGCCGCTAACATGGCTAAAACTGCATATCTAGATATATGGTGTAAGATGAGAGAGACCTTCAGGTCAATGCCCCAGTGTTGTATGCTGATAATGACCCAGACAGAGAGGGAGACAGAGCGAGAGATAGAGAGAGAGACAGACAGCAAACCTCTACAGATCAAGGTGGGGCTGACGTAATCCTGACGGACGTGGCACGTGTCGCTGCATGAGAGACACAGAACATGGCACGACATTAAACCGAGATCAAAGGGCCTGCTGTCTCCACTAGGCAGCAGGTGCCTTCTGGGTCCCCCCCTCATCATCAACAGGAGGGAGAACCACTGTGTTTCCCACCCTCTCAACAAAATTCAAAAGCATCAGCCTCCCTACTAACACCTCAAAGTCACAGCAAAGTCAAAGTCAAGAGCCGGCGAGAGACAAACGGAGGAAAGAAAACAAATCTTTTTTGAACGTCTTTGTACTTCAAAAGACAGGAGTTGTCATTTTCTTTGAGTTTGCTCTTTCAAATGTTTCAAGCAGCGAGTGACCTAAACCTTGAGGAAAGTGTGTCTCCTGAAAATGTATCCATCACGGCATGATGGGAGGGAGCGCGGGCGTGCTGAGGGTAAGATGAAGGCACTGGTTGATGTGCTGAGAGGGAGGGCTGCGAAAAGTAGTAATGAGTGCACCTGGACTAGATTTCAGTGCTGGGAGAACTGTTAAGAGGAGAGAAGAGAGGAGAGGAGAAGTGTAGGTAAGGGCTAATTATAAAAATAAAGTGCCCCCATTATCCCGGTGCTGTACTGCCCTAGTGAACAGAGCTACAACAGATGGGGTGTCACGGGTAACTGTGCCAATGTGAGCCAAAGCCCTGGAGTAGATGGACCCTGGCAGGCCGCTGGTGCAGCAGCTCTGGCAAGGGGGAAGCACAGCTGCATATCTCGCCCCCCCAGACACATGTTGACAGTGTTTCTCTAGCCCTGCCTACACTAGTCAAGGTGAGACAGCATGACACGAGAGGAGAGAGAGGCAGCAAAAGAGGGAGAGAGAGTGCTCCTCTATGATGGATAGCACTCTCTATCCACCTCTCCTCTCTCTCCCTCTTAGAAGGCTGGTGACTTTCCAGTGAGGCAATTATCATTGCGGAATGCATAATAGCCTAATTAATTACAGGTGTCAGCGCTGCCTTTGTTTCAGCATGGAGGAACATCATGCCAAAGCCGCATCCGCTAAAAAGAACAGCACTGATGAACGAGCCTTGAACCGCGGTTAGAAGAGCGCAGCTGACAGAGGAGTGAACGGTGTGGAGATGGCTTGAAGTCTGCCAAACAATCCAGCGTCTGTTGCAAAGAGAAGATGGATCGGAAACACATGGTGCAGAAATTAGGTCCATTATTTGCTTGATAAATCTGCTGTTGTCAATCACAGTGCTCGAAGGAAGATCTCAGGTAGGCCCCGCGTAGGACGGCTCTGCAGTTAATTTGGCTCCAAGTAGAGGAAGACGAGCACGACGTTGGTGGCAGCACTATCAACAATCAAACAGCCCCCTTTACCCAGCCTCCCTGACAAACACGGCATATCATTTGTCCTGTCAGATTTGCCGATTTCATTCATTGTAGTGAAAAAGCCAGAAAGTAGACAATTGCCGGGGAAAAGGAACGGGACCTGCGAAGGAGAGAAGTGAATGATGGGGTGACTAGGGAGGAGAGACAGCACAGAGATTTGTGTTCCTCTCCGCCGCAGCTAAACACAAGCATACATTTGTGCAGAACTTAATGGAACGTCACATTTAGTGTGCCAGTGTGAGTGTACTGTACGGCGAGTGTGTGTGTCTGTCTGTGGGGGTCGTGGCGGTAGGCTGATAATCCCTCCACGCCCCCAGGCAGTGAGGGCTCATTGTAGAGTACATTGAGTCTAATAGAAGCAGGCGCTGCAGTTGTATGCAGCTTTTTTCTGCTCCCACTGTGAGAAGAGTTTTTACATAATTAATGACTGTTGATGTTTCCTAGGTAGTCGCCCGGCAAATTCACTCCAGACTCGGCTGCCACCATCGTTGGTTCCACAGAGAATGAGCGACACTAGAACAGACAGCTTACATTACAGGCATAAATAAGGCAATTTTGTACAGTGTCTTCAGACATTACTGTGAGGGGGGTTCAGGGCCAATGATTCGACTTGCTTCAGAGAAATGCTCAGAAAGAGCTTTTCTGTGTCTCGGAGTCTTCAGAGAATTTGCGCTTGATGCGAGTAAAACTACTTCCTTTAGTGTTTTTTTATCATTCTGTATGCTGTTAGAGACACACAGATGAAGAGGCGCCTTTTCAAAACACTTGACGGCTCCAGACGGGTGATCATTCACATCTGCATGAATCAGTCTAATCTGAATGTCGCTCTTAATACATGTGAGTCTGGTGGTCTGGGTTTGTACGCCGCAGACCTCCAGCAGTCTGGTGAGGCCTCAGGGCCCTTTGCACATCTTGCTGGGAGGCAGTCCACATTTATACTGGAGCATGTTAAATTAAACATTTAAACACGACACCGAGGGAAGGCTATTTTTTACTGCTCCCAGCCCACTACTCATTATTAATTTGTAATAACCTTTAAGGCTTTTTGATGTCATACATATTTTACAGAGAGATATCACTCTGAGCCAGACTGGTGAGGGCCTGTCAATGACAGATCACCAGAGTGCCACTGAAATGTGGCTTCATCTGCTATAATTAGGACCAGGTGGGGGTTGAGTTATGTGTGTGTGTGTTTGTCTATACACCAACTCACACAAATGCATCAGTGTGATGACATGTCAGACTAAAAAGTGTGGGGAGCCAAAAAGAAAGAGG
>VUQS01034788.1:34180-54336 GCA_015108495.1 Heterochromis multidens | reverse complement strand
TCTTTAGAAGCATTTAGAAGAGTATGTAAACTTTTGATCAGGGTCATTTGGATAGTTTTGTTGTCATTATGATTTAAAAAGGACAAACACAATTGATTGATAATAAATGGCTTCACCCAACCACTAACCATGAGTGAAAGAACATTTTTTTTATTATCATTCATATTCTCTGAAAAATGGCCAAAAAGTCACAAATTCTGCCAAAGTATGTAAACCTATGAGCACAACTGTATATAATATATATTGTACATATTGCCTATTTTAAAATTTTTTTTTTTTTTTGCATGGAGAGAGCAAAGTGAACCAGAGTCAAATTCCTTGTTTGTGTGCACAAACTTGGCCAAATAAAGATGATTCTGATTCTTAATATCAAGAGTCAATCACAATTATACTGTCAGAAAGCAAACAGAATAACTGAGGGTGAGGAAGCAAAGTTGGCATGGGTCAAAGCCGCATGCAGCGGGGCTTATTTATCATAGGTTTCTGAAAATCTGTGTAGTGCAAGTTTTGCCTACTTTGTGTAATTAGCCCTAGGTATTTAGTGGAGACAGAACTGCTTTAACTAATCAGCAATCAGAGAACAACTCAAAGCAAATCTAGGTTGATTTATTTTCTCTAGAACTGTCTTCATCATTGCATTGTTTCTTTTTTTTTTTCCTGAAACTGGTTACCGGTAATTGGTTTCTTGTGCCAAGCATTGTATTCTTCACTGTTCTGGCATTAAATGAGTCACACCAAACCAGCAGATAGTCTCATTCAGGTCTGTGTAATTACAATCAGTGTAGGAGTGTGTCTGAATAAGACCCACCAGCAGCACAAGAGAATAGGACTGCCTTGACAAAGCATTGACATCTGTGGAACAGGCAAAATCCATTCATACCCCCTAATTCTTATTTTGCAGGAGCTATCTCACTGAGCTTGCTTTTGTGCTGGTATAATTACTTAATCTGAGCACTCCTAGGGTGAATTACTTTGTGTTCAGAAAGCAAGCACCATTGCTTTGATTCAAGCTCACAAAGGGGAATTGAGGCTAGGTTTAATTTTACTGTTTTAAAGTTGCAAATGAATGTCCATTGTCCAAAGGGACTCACATCTGTGTGTGTGCTTTTGTCCGAGCTGCAGTGTATTTTTGATTTTCATAGTCATTATTATGGAAATAAATACAGTATGTTCAATATAGAGTAAGATTTAACCCCCTCTTGGTTTCCTTACTTCTTTAAAGCATTTTATGGATGGAGAAGGGAATGATCCACAGTGCATTAGTGCAGAGTGTGTAGTGTGCTGTTTTCTGTTGTTTGCTGTTTATAATGGGCCTGTGCAACACTTAACTAGAATGGAGGCCCATCAAGGCAGACCGATAAGGACCTAGGGATCCACCATAGTCAATTACTGCAAAGTGCCAAGTTCAACTCAGCGGGCCTTTTATGAAGTACACCAGCTGAGTAAACAAATTAATCGTACAGCTGCGGTTCCCCAATCTAACCATGCGACCCAGGGCAATCATACATCAGACAGAGTGAGGGGCTGTCTCCACCAGGGAGGGTCCTACTATTAAAGATAGGCAACCACATAGGACTCATTAGCTATTGGCCGTCACACTTATTCTGCATCTCGACTGCACTGTTCTGTTTTAATAGCGTTTAACACCCGGACACTGGCTTTGTGTAAAGATGGAGGTGATGTTTAAGAATTCTGCCTTTTCCAAATGCCTTGTCAGCATGGCAAGGTCGATAAAACAAAGTGAATAGAAAAAGCTTGTCCAACTGAACATACCATTAAAGCAAAAAACATGGCATATAAGTATTTTTGAAAGGTATTTGTATTAATTAAACTTCTATATTGATATAAATATAAGGCAGTAGTTGGTCTACAGGTGCACATGCATGAATCTGTGTTTTGTGTTCAACTGAAACAATTCAATTCAATTTTATTTATATATCACAGAATCACGACAACAGTGGCCTCAAGGAGCTTGATGTTGTAAGGTAAAGAACCTACAATAATACAGAGAAAACCCCCTATGAGCAAGCACTTGGTGACAGAGGGAAGGAAAAACTTACCTTTAACAGGAAGAAACCTCCGGCAGAACCAGGCACAGAGAGGGATGGAAGAAAGGAAAAAAGACACACTGTCTGAAGCTTGGAATATCCAGCACCCAGCTTCAAAGGGATGAGAGCCCCCCCACTTTTTAAATTTTTCTCCTGCTCTTTGTGGACAGACCAGACTGTGGTCCAGTAGTCACTGTAATGTACAGTCATCTGCTGCACCAGATATGCGGTATATGTCTCTGCATGAGTATGTGTGCACATTGTTGCAAGAGATTGAACCAGACTATAGGCTCTAAAGTTATCTAAAATTGCAATCACATTACTCCAGGTTTAAACTAAGTTATAAAATTGTAATGCTTAAACAGCAGTTTGTCCAAAGCTCTAAGGAACAAAAGTTATTTGTTGAGTTTGAAATGTTTCGAATACGTTATTGCCTATTTCAGGTTCTGGAACAATATGTGTTTGTGTTTGTGTAGTCACAAAATCTGAAGTACAGTTTTAATGCTGGCAGTTTTAAGCCATATTTGGCTTATTGGTAATAAATAAATACACACTGTACTGTGCCACAGAGAAAATCTATTCATAATTAAATTAAAATATTCAGAATCTGGGATATCAATTAATAAGTAAAATCATCTGTTAATTAATCAAATGATTTTTTTTTAATAACCTGAGTTCCATTCCACCAGTTTTGATTTGATTTTGATTTCCCTCATATACTTAACTGCACAGTGCCTTTGTCAGCTTAGGCATCAGGGCACCCATTTCTTAAATGATTACCATTTCCCATTATTTTCTCCCTATGAGTAATGATCTGTTTTGGTTATTTAACAATTTGTATCTGCTTTTATCCCAGTCTGGTCTGCTCTTCTGTGAAAAGGTTATGTCACCAAACTGTGCACCCAACAGGATTTAGCAACATAATCTGAATCTGACGACAGCTGGAAGGTTGTTATATTCTGCTGGCAGTTATGAATCTGATCCAAACCACACCTTCATAATCCCAATGAAACAAGTTTGGAGTGAGATTATGTAACCTTTCGAAGAACAACTCACAAATTCTTCCTCTTCATTTCATAAACAGCTTTTTAGCTTAATTCGGCGTATTTCGCAGTTTTGCTACCATAGTTTTACTCGGTCTGGCATGACCAATAGTCTGTGTTGGTAAATATTAGTGCACTTTAGATAGATACTGCTGTGTAACTGTTATGCAACTGCTCTTAAACTTTTTCTTAACTATCTTTGTTTGGCTAAAGTTGCATAGCCTCGTTTAACAAGTAGTAACCAAAGATATTTTTTCAGGATTATATTTTTTATACTGAAATAGATCGTCATGAATGTTTATTACTGTGACATAAAACATTAAACTTTAAGATTGAGGGCATTTAAAATATTGTGCACTTGCCTTGGAAAATTAGTTCTTTGGAGGAATCCAGATAATTTTACCATCAACATACAGCCAATTAGATGTTTCCCAATGCCACATCTCATCAGTAATTTACTTGAGGATTGAGAATCACAGATCCTTAAATGTAGCAGGCCCAATGTCTGAATGTCCTCTGTGCCCATAAAATATTAACATTACAAATCCAAGGCATACACTTAAAGGAAGTGTTACTGGAGTTGCCTCTGATCAAAGTAAAATCTTAATTTACTCAGTGCTAAAACTGATAGCACACTATCAGCAACCATCACAAGCACGTTGTGTTGGACAGGACTTTGAGTTGTGACATGATGGTTCACGTTTTCTGGGTGATCCTTACACTCAGGATGACCCTGACGAAGGCCACAGGACGAAATGCACTGGTCAAGTAATAAAGTTGTTCTTCATACCACAAGTGTAGGTGTGTTTGTAGGGTCTTTACCTTACAATGTAAAGCGCCTTGAGGCAACTGTTGTTGTGATTTGGCACTATATAAATAAAATTGAATTGAATTGATGTGTTACTGTGTGGAGGTGTTCGACCTCTTTTTGAGCCTTTACCTCTCAAATAAAACATTTCCTAGAATTCAGTTTGGTTAACTATGCAATCAGTGTAAGGATCAGTATTATTGATTTTATGTCAGTGCTTTCCAATTCTTAATTTGATGAATGAACCCTGAGGTCGATCTATTTTTTCTTATATAATCTCCACGGCTGCTTTAATATGTTTATTTGCTTTGCTTGGACATTTTGCTGCAGTGGATTTTTTGGTAGTTAACAGTATGTTTAGATTCCATGATGATAGCGCCTCTTGCTGATTTTTATGTACAGTTGATTTCTTCTGGTCTGTTATTGTGTTATTTCTGGAGTCAACCTTTCTGGACAGTGACTTTATACATTGACGTAGTTTATATCTGCAGTTGCCATAATGTTTTTTTCTGATCCAGAGGAGTTGTGTTTCTGTAACAAGGACTGCCATCGTTCTCTGTTGTCAGATCTTCCGGAGGTGTTGGCTGGTGTTCAAGAAAGCCTCAAGTAAAGGACCCCGGCGGTTAGAGAAGTACCCAGATGAGAAGGCAGCCTACTTCAGGAGCTTCCACAAGGTAAACAAATGACTGAAATATCTCACTAACATCATTCTTTTTTCATCACTGTTTGTCTTGATGTCTTTTTTGGAAGATAGAATGATTATTGAGTACTAGATCAGCATTGATTGATTGTGATAATAACCCTCTGGCTGTGACTAATAAGAGTTTTGGTTATCAGTGAATCTGTCAGTTACTCTCTTGATTAATCGTCTTCCTGTAGAATGAAATGTCAGTCACATTTTTCCAGCCCACTGAGGCAAGGAGTCCAAAACTCAAGAAAATCTGAAAATAATATGTAGAAGACTAAAAAAAAATGTAAATGCTAAAGCCGATGATCAATTTTCAGGGATTTTTAACGTTTCCGATTTAAAAACAAATAATCCATCTCCTTAGCTGTGAGGATTACTTTTTCAGATCCAAAATGTAATATCTGTGGACTTTAGACTATTTGCTTGAAAAAATGATCTTCTTTATGTCTGAAGATGTTGAAAACATCATATAATGTTTAAAAATTTTTGGTAGAGACGCACCGATTGCAATTTTCTTGGCCAATTCTGTTTTTTCTCTAAGTGTGACCTGCCGATACCAATTTTTGCCAATTCAGATTTTCTTTCTAACTATAACTGATAGCATATACAAACAAAAATCTACTTTTCTTCAATGCAAAATATTATTTTCATAATAAAGAGATTATTAAACTTGACAATTTCCCCCAAAGCACAATAAGTTACAGGATCTTCTCTCACTTAAACAATTGAAAATAAAGTTCTCTGCTACTGGAAAGAAATACAAATAATTAACTGAAAATGAGTTGCTGTACACCCACCTTTACCCGACATATTTTACCTTACCAAACAAAAGCAAGTGTAACAGATTTATATAACAAAACAAATGTCAGGTACTTACATCATTTTCCAGTAATGTTTATAATCTCACCAGATCACAGGACGTTGACCCTTTTCTCTTTTTCACTGGTTTCCATAATTTTCCTCATAATAAAATTATCCTTGCTCACACCGAGGCTGCTGGCTTGTGGCTGGGAAATTCATTTTCATGGTTTCCCCCCACGGTTTGCTTTAGCGAACCTTGTGTCTTCACTCACTTCCACGCTAACAACATAGCGTGTGGCTGTGAGTGTGTGTCTGTGACCATTTGCTTCTGCCGCTGTGTATGAGGTGCATGAAATGGACCAGCTCGTAATCGGTCATATGGGAGGCTGACCGGCTGGTCACCGGTCTGGGCCGAGAACACTGGAAATCGTCCGATTACGGTCCCTGGCTGGTCAATCGGTGCATCTCCATATTTTTGATTATTGTATGACATGTTATGGACAAAACAACTACTCAATAGATCACTCAATAACAAAAAAAATTATTAGTTGCAGCTCTAAACAGCATAATATAATAGCATAATATATTCCAATGTACTTAGTTACACAGTGTTCTGCAGTTGAAGCAATTTAATTTACTTTTTGTGGGCTGTACCAGCCATGCTGTAGTAAGCCCAGTGTTGGAGAGAAAATTCTCGTTGTGGTGAGGTTTAAGGATGCCAATGTCACTCAGTTCATTGGTCGATCATGATAGTGACTGCATTACTGTGAAATTAGGAATCAATATTCATACTCTCCAGTGTATAATTCTTGATGATTTAGTAACACCCTGACCTTTTGTCTAATATAATCATTAGACATCACTTTGTATTTGACACTACTTGATGAAACTGTAACTTATATAGAAAACCATATATGCAACAGCCAGCAGGTATTTAAGGCCATTAGAAACTTTAGAAAGTTTGTCCACTCTTTGTCTTCTTGAATACCAAAAGAAGATTAAACCTGTTGTGTGACTCCTCGGGTAGCAGCCTAAGGTATTGTCTAAATGCTGTAACATTGACATGCAGAGCACAATTACAAGACAACAGCCCAGAGTTTCATTTTGCAGTTTGGCCAACTGTTTTTATTAGAATTATAAGAATTAATTTGCATCAGCTGATAAAATCTGACAGAAGTGGTCCCCCAGTAAAAATGAGATGTCAGGAACTGCCTCTTAAAATCCTCTTGTCCTCTTCAAACTACAGAAAGAAATGTTCTGGTAAAAGTCTCATGAACTGATTTTCAAGAAAGTTTTTTCAATTTCTAGTATGACTTCTAAGAAAATCTGCTATCTGCTGCTTATCTTTTAAGATTATATTACTCATGAGGTGCTTTTTACACTGTATAAAAAGATTATGGCTATGGAATAAATGATATCATTGTGCACTACTGTGCCTTGTTTTCATCTTGATATATTAAGTTCTGTCCATTGGCCTCAGTTGATGAAGTTAAGGATCTATTAAGACACAGTTTGCAACTTTATCTTGTCCTTTGGGGCCTTTTTCCTCCCTTCAGAAAGTAATAATTCAGAGTATAATATCTCACTCCCTGCCTCTTAAGCCCTTTGAAATACTCCAATTATGGCTCATTATCATGGTGAGTGGAGATGATGTTAAAGGAGTAGCACTGTGAACTATGTTTTATCATAATGAGGGGAGATAACTGCAGATAATAGGGGACTGTGACATCAGTTTCTCATGAGGCGGCATGTTTGAGAGAAGATTTAGTACTCTTTACTACTTGTGATTATGAGTCAGCTTCGGGATTTCTCATTTCTGGTAGAAACTTTGCATTTTTGTTTCTAGTTTCCTCAATTTCAGAGAATGCTTTTATTCAAGCTAGTCAGATGTTTTGATCCATTTCATTAGCTTGCTTTGCTGCTACAGTATCAGCCATGTATTGTGAATGAAGCATTTCTATGCCTACTGCATCATGCTGTCACATGGGGCATCCTGTGTGGCTGTAACTCCCCTCCCAGAGGGATCTCATACACCCAGTGCTGGAGTGAGCGATGAGTGCACACATGCACCAGTGCGCCTGGTAATGCATCGCCACAAAGATCAAGAAAGGTCCCGTCTGAGGGCTTCATTCAACGCTGCAGTGCTTTGGGGGGAAATAGGCTGCACTGGTGGCTGATTTACACAATCAACACAAAGGGGATTGGCTTTTTTCCTTCACTTTTTCTCTTTCTCTCTCCATTCCCCCTTCTCTCTCCCACTTGTCTCCCTCTCCCTGTGCAGCTTTTGCTGTCTGAGGAGCACTGGTCCACGCAGTAAAAAGTCCCTGAATATTTTTAGCTCTCTGAAAAGTTGTTCTTCTTTGTGCTACATTTTCTGAGCTCTCCTGAGGTCCTGACAGGAGCAGTTAACATGAAAAGATGGAGCTCTATCAAATGCCTAATTTGTACACATGGATGTGAAACTAACCAGTAAAGCAACGAGGGGTCATCAGCTTGAGCCTTACTAGTGCAGCTGGTTGTTCCCCCACTTTGGTATATATCTCAGCAATTATTGTACAAATTGTCTTGCAGTTTTATATAGATATCAAACTACTGTTTAAATCAATCTAATGGTATGATACAGTATTTTTTAAAATATTTTTCTGTTAAGTCAGCCTTCAGCTCAACCTTACTTGTCTGCCTATATCTCATCTGAGCAAAGTCATGTAGCATCAAGTCCCACCACCTTATTTAGAACACAGTAAGCGTAAAGAAATTAAAAACAAGGGATAAGAAATTGTGCAACCTGAGGAGGCAGTTCCTAGTATTATGGACAGTTCACTCTAGTGAGTGCAGATTCTTATGGGAGTGTAAAAATATTTGAGTTCAAATGATTAATTTAGTAGTGTTGTGATGGTTATTGCAGTTGTGTGTTTAAGCTAGCTATGAAACTCTACGACCAAGATTTTCTTAATAACAAGAAATTAATATTTTGGCCATCATCTGTTATCAGGGTGGATATCAAATTGTTGAAGCTCTGCTCATGTGCATAGCAAAGACTAGGGGAATCGAGGCAAATACCACAAGATATCTTTTCATAGTTCATAGTTGCACCGTACTGTGCAAAGGTCTTGAGCCACCCATTATTTCTTTATATTTTACTTCCAAGGAGCCAGTCTTTCTTGTCCTGAGCAATAGTTCTCCAGACTTTCTGAAGGTCTCTAATGTTTGTTTCTTTGGACATTTGCTGCTTTTCACTTTACATTTTCCAGTTCTTGCACCGTTTTTAGAGGAAAGTGTGTTTTTGTTTGTTAAGCTACTTAATACTGACCTAAGGACCAATTTTAAATTGTATTAAATTTCTTTAGTTGAATCACTATCAAACTTTTTGCATCAACATGGTGCCAAAGAGCTATTAGCCAGCGTATATATCAGCATGGTGTGCAGGCACTTTATATTGTAAGGTAAAAACCCTACAATAATAGGGAAGCATCTGGCTCATCGGTTGATCCATTTACTATTAATCAAAGCCTAATCAGAAATGGTCTCAGTAGAAGGATGGCTGTCAAGAAGCCACTCTTAAGGAAGGAAAGCAGGGAAAAAGCTGAGCTAAACACACAAGGAAACAGTCATGGATTGGCCTCTCCAGAGCCCAGACCTTAACATTATTGAAGCAGTGTGGGATCATCTTGACAGAAAACAGAACAAAAGGCAGCCAACATCCAAAGAAGAGCTTTGAATGTCCTTCAAGAAGCTTGGAGAACTATTCCTGAAGACTACTTAAAGAAATGACAAGAAAGCTGCCTAAGAGAGTTCAGGCTGTGTTAAAGAACAAAGGTGGTCATACCAAATATTGACTTTCAAGCTTGTTAGAATAAACAAGCTTAAAAGTAAACTCTGTTTTTGCCTTATGTGCTATATTTCCATTTGTGTTCGCAAATGTTTCAATAAATCACAGCTCCTATTTTTCATTTTCCTAGCAAAATATAAAGAAATGAGGGGCGGCTCAAGCGATTAACAGTCATCCCTATTTTGCACAGTACTGTATATTCAGGTGGATGAGGACTTGCAGATCAAGTACCTATTCAGAATAAGGAATGTTGTTATTTTAGATCAACTGTAACACATTTTACATTAATAATCTGACTTTGGAGACTACAGAAAGAGAGCCAGCAGTAATATTTTCAGCCAACCATGGTTGGTCACTTTTTTGGTTTATTATTTTCACAGTAGGAAACTGCTGTTTTAGATTATAGTAGGAACACTGTAAAATAACAGTTTCATGCTGGAAAACCAATAAACAGTACTTTACTGTGATTTAACAGGAAAGATTGTTAGTCGCTAGAAGATGAAGCCACCTGATGGAGAACAGCTGTTTTACTCTAACACGGGCACTTGTAATACTAGCTTTCGGCGTCATGTCAACCACTGTTAGATGAAATTCTATTAAATTTAGTTCACAGTGACTCTCAGTCGCCTTTCAGTCACTTTGCCCTCAAAATACCTGCAAAACTCATTGCATTCTCTTCAGCCTCAGCAGCTCTTTGTTTCATGCTAATTAGCAAATATGAGCATGCTAATAGGCTAAACTACTTAGAGAAGATGGTACCTTTTTTTAGCATGTGAGTGAGACTATGTTTTCAGTTTTCCAAACATGAGATTTCACTTGCACCTCATGTCTGCTATGCATGAAAGCTAAACATGAATAAAGATGAAGAGGAAAGAATGGGAGAGGAAATGGGTCTCATCAGAAATGATTCACTATGCTTGGACTCTAGCGCCTCAGGCTGGGAATGCACCCAAATCTCTTATTTCACACACGCATCACACAGATAAAGACTAAAACATGCGCAGTTACACACTAAACACAAACAGAGAAAAAAAAAAAGAGATGAGAGGCTGGTGACGTTCATTGCTCAGAAATTCCCAGTGTTGACGCTTGCTTTGTGTCAGTTATGAATTGCCTGCCTGAGGACAAATTCATACCGTATCTCATATGAAATATTTAGATACCATCTTTGAGAGGGGATAAAAAAAACAAACAAACAAAAAAAAATTGTGAAAAACATTTTTTATCTTTCAGTATTATAGTCTCTGATTTACTTTATCTTTTTTATTTCCTTGGATTGCTGCTGAAACACTTTTTTTAAATCTCTGCTGAACTTCACTGTTGAGGGGAAATGTATAACATCTAATACAAACAAAGAAATCTCTAGTCCACATATGCTGTGTGTATAAGGTCTGGTCTCTTAACCTTTAACAGTCAGTGAGCCCAGCTAATTCATTCCCAACAGTCTGGCAAACTGCCCACAGTTAGCACACAATGGACTACAATAATGTAATGGGTCTTATCTACTAGGCAGAGTGAACAGAGAGAAGACTGTTGAACAAAATGGCCTGTAAATGCGGTTGGTATTCAATTAAATGTAATCTTCTCTTTTTTTCATTCACTCAATCAATCTCCTGGTAAAGTGATTTGGATGCTTATGATCGCACTCCTCTCTATTGACTGGAAGGGCAGTTTCAAGGAGACGAACAATAGATGTACAGTGTGTACAGAAAGAGCACCAGGTCGCATTTATTCATAGGGGTGCTTTTAAAATAAATAACATACTTACATGTTATCCTTCACACTGCAGCAGGCTTCATGCTGCAACAAGCTGACATTGTGTATGATTTCTTGCTGTTCCAAACTTCTGATTGTAATAAGATCACCTCTATTATTTTTTTTTTTAAATTCACTCTTTTAATGCTAAGCCTCTAACTGCTATTGCACTTTTAGCAAAACTGTGCAAGACTGCAATTAAACCTTGCTGCTGCAGCTGCTGCTATTGCTACTGCTGGTGGCTGTGTTCATTCAAGGTAATATGCTGCTGCCACACTCTTTTTCCCTTTTTAGATCACTGAGCTCCATAACATCAAGAACATTACCCGGATGCCACGGGAGACAAAAAAGCATGCTGTGGCGATCATCTTCTGTGACGACACGTCCAAGACATTCGCCTGTGAATCAGGTAAAGTGCCTGTTTTTTTTTTTCCCAGGCAAAAAGGTAAGGACTGGTGGCGTGGTTTTTGAAAAGTTTGAATAGAAGTGGAAGGAGAGTGAGAAGTGAGAGGTTGAAGGAGAAAGACAAATAGAAAGAGTGAGATGAAGAAGACAGCAGAGAACTGGAGTTTAGCCAAGTGATGCTCATTTGCCGCTATATTAAGAAGTGGGAGGATCTGTTCCGAAATATTGATTTTCATAGTGCAGGTATGAAAACTGATATTGGGCATAATTTGCGGCGTGTTTCAACTCAATTATGGACTGTAACAATAGAAATTGCTTCTAATACGTGGATAGGAAGCCAAAGACTCAGGATCTGCACATGGTTAGTCTTTGAGTGCAAAGCCGAAAGCTGAGGGTTAGGTAAGGTGGATGCACCTTAATGAACATCTTAACTCCAGCCTTGCAGGTGTGCATTTGGGTATATGTGCACGTGAGACAGAGAGATGGGGAGTATTGAACCTAAAGTGGTGAACCTCCTCATGCCTTCACTCTTATTCCACATGACCACTCACTCGCTCCCCTCTCTCTGCTGGCTCAGTCCCCTCACCCCACCATATGGATGTCTTTTTCACCTTTTTGTCCATCAACCTTCCACATCCCATATCCTTTACTTCCCATGCACAACATGATATCCATAAGTATTAAATAAGTAGTAACTTCAACGGGAAATTAGCAAAAAATGTGCCATCATGTAAGTAAGTTTCAGGTTCAGGTTGCGTGACGGCTTACCTACTGTATAACATTTTCATTCGGCATACTGCCTTTTCACTACAGTGCAATGTCAGTGGGGATATGGATTTAAAAACTGGCAATTGTAAAGCAAAGTGCAGTCATTTTTTTTTAAGACATTCATATAAATATGCCAAAAAAAGACTGTTCACTGTTTTCTAAAAGCAAAAAAAAAAAAAAGAAAAAGATAATTAGGTCTCATGAAGCTCTCTTGATATTTTATTTTTAAAAATAACCATTTGATGCCTCCACCTAAGCAGTACAGTGTTGCTTAGTGTGCTGTTGAGGAAACACGGGGTGGAACAAAGGAAAAATAATTTTACATTTTTGACAGCTTTGGGTGCATCTGACAAATATGCACATAAAGAGAGATGAGTATGACCTGAAGAGATGAGAATCCTGTCAAGTGTGTCAACTCGGGCCTGACAACATGTATACAACTGGATATACATTTTGTATTTGTCTAGATAATGGCACCCTCTCCTGAAACAGGAAAGGCAAAGAAAGCTTGACTGTCTCTTGATTTGATTCTCACATATACTCCCTCTCCAGCTTCATCTTGCCAACACAAAATGCTGCTCCATCCTTTTCCATAACACACCTCCACGCTGAAACATCCTCCCGCAACATCTCTTCATGCATGGCACATAGAGTTGCGAGGTTGCCTCTGTGCAACTGTTTGTTTAGCTGATTTTCCACTCACTGGCCTTAAAAAGTGTGGGAGTTTAGAGGCCAAGAAGGCCATGGCAGCTGAATAAGAAAAGCTGAATCTGGGAAGACATGAGGGAAGAGCTAAAATTCAGAGCTGCTGGTGCTGCCTGTAAATGTGTGGGTCTGAAGTTTTGCTTTCCTGTATGTGTGAATGAAGTGCTTCAGGCAGCAGCAGACCTTTCCTTCACCCTGCAGAGTAATGTAGATCTGTCCCATTGACAATGTTTGTCAGAGCTGATCTGGCAAACAGGTTGTCTTACAATGCCAGCGATTACGCCCGAGAGTCTGAACTGGAAGACATGCGAATGCTCTCTCGCATTTTACACGATCATATAATCATTTTTTGATTAACAAACACAGAAACATGGTAGAATTCTCACACTTGCACATGTGTGTCTGTACACATGAGTGGCCATAGTTACAAATCCCAGTGCTCCCCAGGGCCAGGGAGCTTCACAAAGATAAACAACTCTGGCGTTTGCCTCATTTCGCACTTCAGTGACTTTCACCAAATGCTCACGTAAGACAATTGGAAATCTTCTGCACTGTAAACACTATTTTTCTGACTTAACAGGAGGGAAAATTGGTATTCACACGTAACACACTGCCACACAGACTTCCAGATTTGATTCATGAAATCATTTGTTTCCACTTAGCCTTAAATTAAAAAATCTGTCTTACAATAAATGTTCTGCTTCTTTTCCAGTTTTCATGCATAGCGGGCACAACTTCTTACACAGAGCTTAGTTCCTTAATCCAAGATTGTTGTTTTTAAAGGAGCCAATAATTGTCCTAATTGTCCCGAATTTCTCAAAAATGTCTTACAACGCTCACTCTTTGTGGCATAAAGGTCAAGCCTCTATATTACTGATCATAAGGTTGGAAGTTAAAGCCCCAACATCAATGCTCTTAACCCTGCCTGGTCCAAGGGTGTCCTACTGTGGCTGACCCTGACCTCTGACCACAGTGAAATTTTTTTTTCCACATCTTGTTTTGGTTTTTAGTTTAGCTTTAATTAACTGTAATAGGATATGTGGCAAATAAAGCCTTGCTAAGACTTCTGTGAGAATATTAATATCACTCTTGTGTCTATACATTAAATATGAATACAGCTGGTTAGCTCAGCTCATTACAGCATTTCAGAAAGTTATTGGATCGCATAATCCTGTATAAAACCTCAGCTGCACCTAAAGTGGTACCTTTAATTTGGTTTCTATAGGGATTACATAAAGAAGATATAATGAAGATATAATAAAGAAGATATAGTAAAGAAGATTAATGCTTTAATAGTGTTGGAAGGTGTTTTGTAAACACTGGAAAGAATCCCTAAAATCTTAACTCACGTCTAATTAAGCTTAAAAGAACAGTTCAACATTGTGGATATACATTGTGTAACCAGGGTTTAGAAATTAGTGAGGTCCAGAATTTTTCCTCTTAATGTATAACATTTAAGGTGCTCCTATGCTCCAGTCACCATTAGAAAAGGCCACACTTCTAAAGAGACGAGGTCCTAGAGCTGCATTACAATCAAAACTAAAAGTTTTGCACTGTAAATGACTATTTTACAGCCTCCCTTTTTGGGGTAAGAAGCAACTCTGTATGTAGAAATATAGAAGATGAATGTTGTATGTATAAAACAATGAAATAAAATAAAATGCAGAATTATTTACTTGAAATTAAACTACCACGAGGGAAAAAGTAACTTACTATATGGCTCTGGACCTGCTGTGTCTCTGACTCACTCCTCTAGCCAGTTATCATTCCTCATGAGTCATGCATCAGCTTAACCCTCTAAACACAACCCAATCAGAGGCACTGCAGTCCAGGCCATAACTTTGTTTAGTCTTTTCAAAGTAAAAGCCATTTAGAGTGTCACACATTGATTCATGCTAATTTTAACAGCCTTGTTTTGAAAATTGCAAGGTCCAGAGCTTGGTGGCCTTATAGCTTGTTAAAGTCATGTGTAGAAAGATGAGCACTGTCATCTTTCTACACTAAATATGACCTTATAGCCAGATGATATTTACCTTAAATTACCTTACCTTGCCTTTGACTGCTTACAGGGGTGGAAACATCCACCCTCACTCTGTCTGAAGGCAAAGAAAGTGTAAAACTTAAAAAGTATATATATTATATTTAATGCATGCATTTCCTTTCCAGTTAACAAGCAAAACTCCTTCTTCGATTTGGAAGATCGCTTATTGATTGAATAGATTATCACTAGTTTCAGATTTACTCTGGCCATGTTGTTTTAGCTGTGCTACTTATACTGTATAGCATTTGAACTGGGTATTGGCACATAATGCCAAAATATAAACCCAGTCTTCTCTTGGACAGAATCCACTGGCTTTTTTAATCTGGACCAAATCAATCAGACTGATCCCCCCCAGTCCCTTCAGTGTTAGCTGTATTTATGCCTTATACATGTAACGCATTACTTCTGAAATTCCTTGGGTGTTTTATTTGCATGTGTACTGGATGTGTAATGAAATAAACAGCACAGCTATGGTAGTGTGATTTCTACAGCATGTTTTATTGTGTAAACAGTGCAGAGGAGGTGTGCATGTAGTTTGTGGTGGACATTCCTTTATGCTGTGCTGCTGTGTGGCTGTGTGCAGAGCTGGATGCAGAGGAATGGTGTAAGCTGCTGTGCATGGAGTGCCTGGGCAGCCGTCTCAACGACATCAGCCTGGGAGAGCCAGACCTGTTAGCAGCGGGGGTGCAGCGGGAGCAGAACGGTGAGTGCCCAATTAGTCCCTGCTAACACAGGGCTAACACAGACAGCCATTCAGGGTCAATCTCTCTCTTACTCAGCCTGCCACCAAGCAGTTAGCTGTTGTAGTCCAGGCCTTTATGTGTTAAAGCGTCTAAGACCTCAGAGGGTTAGGTGAATAGAGAACAGCCACTGTCCAATTAGGCCGGGCTAATAATGGCCATTTTTTTGTCAATGCCTGATTCGATGTCCCCTATTACAGCCCTTACTTACATTAGCAGATGAGGGTTCAACTTCAGACTTCAGAAGTATGTCTGGATGTGTGTGTCGAAGGAAATCTGTATGTGTGTGCGTGTGTCTGTGAGCACAGGTCGCAGGCTGTGGCCGGGGCTCTGTTCCAGGCCTAATGAGAAGTGCTGTGCATCACTGGCTTCCCTCATAATGAAGCTTGTCATAGAGATGGATGAGATTATGGCTCCGAAAGCCATGTGAAATAAATGTGCCTCCCCACATATTCCACTTACAGGAAATGAAAATGGAAAAGAGAGGAGACAACAGGGCTCTGCTATCACAGTGGAGCTCATTCCCTGTGTAATTTGTAAAGTCGTGGAGGAAATCGAAAAGGCAACAGGCAAAAACGAGCAGTTTAAAGTTGTAAAAAGGGCGAGAAATTGAAAAGAATCTGCCGTCATTTCGACCCATTACATTCCATTGCGGCTGCAGAGTGAAATTGTACTCCTCAACATAAACTTGGCTTCATTCATTTAAGGTATCAATACACAAGTTTTTGACTGCGCTGGGGGGAGCCAGTTCAACTGTAACAATCGCTCTCCCTTCTGTTGTGGCAGAAATCCTGCTGTTTGTTGTTCCTACAAAGCTTTCAGCAAAGTGTTATGGAGATTAACTGAACTCGTACCTCTCTACTGCCTCTTTGAATGGATGAAACGAAAGGCTTTAGCCTGCAATTTCAATTAGTAGCCCTCCCCAAACAGCAGGGGCTGATAATTAGATCAGAGTTCATTTTCACTGTCCCTAAAAATACGCCACACCATGACATTGCCATTCTCTATCCACTGCAGACTCATGGCTTATTTTGAATCATTAAGCGTAATTAGTGAGAACTAATTTAGATTATGGAGAACTCTTTTTGTCGCACTGTCTCTTTCGCTCTCTTTGTCAGCCTGCCTCAGAGAGATGGTTTAATGTGAATGGGCAGATTTGGCTCACTGATTCTGGTGCAGCTCACTGGATGGCTAGTTAGACCCACTGCAGTTAAAGTAGGTAAAGTACTACGTAAAATACCTATTGTATCTTAGTTTTACTCTACTTCTGTGATAGAAACCATGTTTAGTAACCTTGCAATATTTCAATAACCCTTTGTTTAATGCTCCCAGCCTATAAAGCAAAGTAAAATTTCCATCCCTACAGTTTAATATCTTGGATTATGAGTGAAAAATAATTCATGGCCTTTTAAAATTTAAACAAAACTGCAGCTCCCAACTAGTCACCTCATGTGGCTTACATTTTATCCACCCTCTAAAGCACCATTTGCTGTTTGAACAATACAACCACATCTATGCTCAGTTAAACCGCACTCTTCGCTGTGGGATACCACCTTTTAGTAAGTCTACTGTGAATTCTTTCAGAACGCTTCAACGTGTACCTAATGCCCACCCCCAACCTGGACATCTATGGGGAGTGTACCATGCAGATCACTCATGAAAACATCTATCTGTGGGACATTCACAACGCTCGCCTCAAACTCGTCATGTGGCCTCTCAGCTCCTTGCGCAGATATGGCAGAGACTCCACCTGGTTCACTTTCGAGTCCGGAAGGTGTGTGTATGTGCATGCACATATTTTATGCCTGCTGTTGTCTTATGTGTGATTGAAATGTTAGCAGTGGGAGTGAAAAACTTAGTTTTGGAAATGTTATAAAAACTTCAACAAAGCAACTTTGGATATCCAAAACATCCCAGGATATCAGCATTTGCCGCAGAGCCCTTCAGGCGATGATGTGACAGGTGCCTCTGTGAATGTGTATCATTGTTTGTGTACTGTATCTACTCACGCATGTGTTTATGTGTTTGACTCCAGTGGGCTATTATAGTGTCTCTCTCTGTAACTGAACAGTCAACCATGCACATTTGTAGATCAGCAATCTGAGAGTGAGCGCAATCAAAGTGGGTCTCTGTGTGTGTGTTCCTGGCGCAGGATGTGTGACACAGGAGAGGGTTTGTTCACGTTCCAGACACGGGAGGGGGAGATGATCTACCAGCGGGTCCACTCGGCCACGCTGGCCATTGCCCAGCAGCATGAGAGGATGATGGAGGAGATGGAGAAGAGCTCCCAGGTACATTTGTGCTTTTTTTGTTGTTTATCTTATATCCGCCAGCCACACTTGATAAGCCGGGCAACTGCCTTCTTGTACTGCCAGCATTACAAACAGCTAATAATCAACACTAGTGTCAACATGAAATTGTTGTTGAAATAATTATGTATCACTAACATAGCGAGCTTCACTTTCTCCCTTTAAAATACCCTGTTGAAACTGATGCCAGAAGAAACACAAAGACTCCATCTGTGCACACACCTAGACACATATTACTTTAATTTAATAAAATACCTTTTTCCTCTGGTGTTTCTGTAGCTCTTTCACTGCCTGTTTGAGGCTGATCTAACGAGCATTTCATCTAGACTTTTTGCAGAATTATTTTTAGAAAGCAGTGAATGCAAAGGCAATAAATCATGATTTTCACATATGATGCTATCACACACAGAATAGACATTTCTCTCTAGGTATTGCTGCCTGGTCTTTCCCTCAGAAGTGCTGCTTTGGACCAGGAGCCCTCTAACACCCTGCCGTCTTGGCCTCAGTTTCCTCCTTCCACCACAACATTATTCCATCCTGTTCTTCCTTCCTCCCTGCTATCATCTGTATTCTTTATTTATGTAGGCCTGCCTAGTGTTTGATGAGCCTTGACCATATGGTCATGCTCCTGGACCCCACCATTTGGGAACATTTCCAAATGCAGCTACCCTTAGCTCTATAACATGTACGGTTAACAACAGAAAACTGACCACTCATGTAGCAGAATGGGAGAAATGGCATGTTTACTACTGGTTAAATCCATATTTTTTTATATTTAATGTATTTCAAGCTGTTTTCTTTAGATGGAGCCTTTAGTTTCACATTGAAAATAAAAATACAAAACACATCCCAAATGAGTCTTCATCTCACCCATCATGCAGCCATTCATAGCGGAAACATGCCATTCAGTCTCTAATATGCTGTATTACCCATGCTGTTTGTTTACTGACATATGCAGAGCAATTTCACCTGTTGTGAGTGACTGACTGAGAGTAACAGAAAAGCGAGAGACACTGTATGCTTTCTCTGTCTGTCCCAGAGCCACTCCAGAGAGACGTTAACTAAGTCCATCTCCCTGCCACGCAGCGCCTACTGGCAGCACATCACACGTCAGACCAGCGTGGGGGATCTCTACAGTTACCAAGGTACAAAAAAGAAGTTACTAATTGTTATATGCATGGAGCTGCTTTTTTTTGGCTTGCCAGGAAGACAAAAAAAGAAGACAAAACTGTACAGTATACTGCTAATGGGGATTTCACGACAATTGTGGGTTTAGTTTTTACCTCTGTATATTTCACAGCAGAATCTTTTAATAATATGTAAGTTTGAACAAATTACTTGTGTAATTGTACTATGTGTTTCATGCATTGGCTAATATTTGCATTTATCTCATGTCTGGCATGAAAACTGAGCCTTGTCTGATGCACATCTGATAAGCTTGAGTTCAGGAAAATGAATACAGATGAGTTCCACTCTGTGTAAGCACCGATGTTTATAGCCACAAACTCAACCATCAAGCAGCTGAGCTCTCTCCTCTGACCCTTGTTTGCTGTGCCTTATTAACCTGTTGTCTTTGGTAAAATTTCATGTATATATGTTCAAATTTGTCTTAAATTGTAGTCAGATCATAATCTAAGTTACAGCTATGGATAAAAAAAAAAATGTTTTTCAGTGCAGTTTTTTATTTAGTCTAGTTCAAATTCACATCACTATTAATCTCAAGGTGTGTTGTTTTGTAAGCCTTAAACAACAACTTAAAAGTAGAACTAGGGGTGTCTGCTTCCTGAGTCCAAGCTGGGAGCTGAGGCTCTGCCTGTTTTCCTAATGACACAAATTATTCTTATCACATAATCACAAATTGCTCTCATTCTATTATTCTCGTCCATATCTAATACATAATTGAGACTTTCACACTGTAGGTTGTAAAAAGAATGTGCACCCCTAGGCTAATGGCATCAACAAAAGCTAATTGGATTCAGGAGTTAAATCAATGAAACATGATATGCGGTGTGAATTAGAGATATTAGAGACTTATAATCACAAATAGCTATTTTTTTTATGAAGCTGGGGAATGTTACAAAGTTATCTTCAAGTCAAGAAGTTATCTTCTTTCTTCCACTCAAACAAACTGAGTATAAATGGAGACAATTTAGTTCTTTAGCTTCTCTCTAGAAGTGGTTGCCTAAATAGACAACTTCAAAAGCTCAGAGAATTAG